>CAUYTI010034076.1:0-18648 GCA_963575145.1 Galago senegalensis
TTTTTTTTTTTTTTTTGAGACAGAGCCTCAAGCTGTCCCTCTGGGTAGAGTGCCATGGCATTACAGCTCACAGCAACCTCCAACTCCTGGGCTCAAGTGAGTCTCTTGCCTCTGCCTCCCAAGTAGCTGGGACCACAGGCGCCCGCCACAACACCCGGCTATTTTTTGGTCGCAGCCGTCATTGTTGTTTGGCAGGCCCGGGCTTGGGATTCGAACCCACCACCTTAGGTGTACGTGGCTGGCGCCTTAGCCGGTTGAGCTATAGGCGCCAAGCCAGCACCTTTTCATATGACTGTAAATATTTTTATATGATTATAAATATTTTCTCTCATTCTGTAAGGTGTCCCTTCATAGCATTGCTGGGCAGAAACTTTTTAGTTTGTTGCAGTCCCACCTGTCTGTTTTTGATTTTATTTTTACTATTTATTATTATTTTTTTTAGAGACAGAATCTCACTTTGTTGCCCTCTGTAGAGTACTGTGGCGTCACAGCTCACAACAACCTCCAACTCCTGCCTGGGCTTAGGCGATTCTCTTGCCTCAGCCTCCCAAGTAGCTGGGACTATAGGTGCCCACCACAACACCTGGCTATTTTTTTTGTTGCAGTTTGGCCAGGGTCGGGTTTAAACCCACCATCCTTAGTATATGGGGCTGGCGCCCCACCCACTGAGCCACAGGCGCCGTCCCTTGTTTTTGCTTTTGTTTCCTTGCTTTTGATATCATATCCAAGAAATTATTGCCAAGACCAGTGATAAGAAGGTTTTCCCCTATGTTTTCTTCTAGAAGTTTTACAGTTTCAGATCTTATGTTAAGTCATTTCTTCTGATTTCTGTCCTGTCTTGGAGCTTAAAGCTAGTAATTCCTTGTTAACTTATTAGCCCTTTGTTGGTTTCAAGATGATTTCATTTTATTATTTAATTTTTTAAGTGTTATTTTTATTTTTCTTATTAAATCATCACTGTATACATTTATGGGGTACAATGTGATGATTTGATATACAATGAGGAATGCTTAAATCAAATTGATTAATATAACCATCACCTCACTCACTTCCTTTTTGTGGTAAGACATTTATAATATACCCTTAGTTGTTTTGAAATGTACCCTTGCATTTTGCACATTAGGTGAGATCCTGCCAAATACCCTCCCTCCACTCTTCTCCTCTTCCCTCCTTTTTTGGACTATATTTGTGTTTTATCATTTGTATGAATATGAAAGTGATTATATATTGATTTCATAACAGTAGTGAATACACTGGATACTTTTTGTTCTACTCTAGTTTACTAAGAAAGAGTATGTTCCAGCTCCATCCATGTAAACATAAAAGATGCAAAGTCTCCATCTTTTTATGGCTGCATAGTATTCCATGGTATACATATACCACAAAATTTTTTTTTTTTTGAGACAGAGACTCAAGCTGTCCCCCTGGGTAGAGTGCCATGGCATCAGAGCTCACAACAACCTCCAACTCCTGGGCTCAAGCGAGTCTCCTGCCTCAGCCTCCCAAGTAGCTGGGACCACAGGCGCCCACCACAACACCCAGCCATTTCTTGGTTGCAGCCATCATTGTTGTTCAGCAGGCCCGGGCTGGATTCAAACCCACTACCTTAGGTGTATGTGGCTGGTGCCCCAGCCACTTGAGCCATAGGCACCAAGCCAATTTTTTAATCCTTTCATGGGTGGATTGGCATTTGGCCTGCTTCCTCGACTTGGCAATTATGAATTGGGCTGCAATAAACATTCTGGTGCAAATGTCTTTGTTGTAAAATGATTTTTGTTCATCTGGGTAGATCCCTAGTAATGGAATTGCCGGATCAAACAGTAGGTCAACTTTTAGTTCCTTAAGAATTCTACATACTTTTTCCCCAAAAGGCTGTATTAGTTTGCAATCCCATCAACAGTATAAAAGTATTCCCTTCTCTCCACATCTGATTTCAAGATGATTTTAAACATATTTTATCCAACATTTAAATTATCTTCAGCTCTACCTTCAGGAGGATGGGCCTGAGTTATTACTAGTTAACATGCCATTATCAGAAGCAAAATTCCCTGCCTTTGTTGTTATTGCTATTTTAATCTGGGAGGATTTATTTTGAGTGAAAACTGCCTTTTAGCTAAAGATTTACAGGACTATATTAAGTAAAAAGTAATCACCCATATCTCTTGCTTTCTTAGGTACATTCTAGCAAAGTAAGTTGTAATGTAAATAATTTTTTAGACTTTTGTTGTAAGATCAAGGGACTGCTCAGATAGAGGCCACATCACTTAACAAGAGTTAGGATAAATCTCAAACCTCAACCTGGTCTCCTTGGCCAATGAGAACAGCTCTTTCTCCTTTATCTGAGCAGACTATTCTTTTCTTCCAAGGCAGTTTTCTTTTGTCAGTATAATTGAGGGGGGGGAATCTTTTTACTTAAAGACTGATTCATCTGGTGGTAGCTTTCTGAAACATTGTGATGGACAGAATGTACCCCTCTCAAATTTATATTAAAATTCTCACCCCCCAAATGATGGTATTAGGAGTGGGCCTTTGGGAAGTAATTAGGTAATGAGGGCTCTGCCTCGTGAATGGGATTAGCACCCTTACAACCGAGACTCCGGGGAAATCATTAGTCCCTTCCACCATGTGAAGACATGACGAGAAGGAATTGGCTATGTACCAGGAGGCAGGCCTCCACTGGACACTGAATCTGCCTGGACCTTGATCTAGGACTTCCTAGTCCTCAAAACGGTGAAAACAAATTTCTATTGTTTTCAAGCCACCTAGTTTATGATATTGTGATAACAGTCTCAGCAGACTGAGATAGGTATTAAAAGGAGTATTAGCTTAATTTCTTCCATTTGGCCAATTCTGCCATCTAGCACTCAGGTTTTTCTCTTTAAAAATGTCAGGCTAGGCACAGAGGCTCATGCCTATACTCCCAGCAATCTGGGAGGCTTGAGGCAAGTAGATTGCCTGAGCTCACGGGTTTGAGACCAGCTTGAGCAAGAACAAGACCCCATCTTTAAAAATAGCCGGGCAGTGTGTCAGGCGCCTGTAGTCCCAGCTACTTGGGAGGCTAAGGCAAAGAGAATCACTTGAGCCCAAGAGCTTGAGGTTGCTGTGAGCTGTGACACCATAGTACTCTACTGAGGGCAACTAAGTGAGATTCTGTTAAATAAATAAATAAATAAATGAGTCAAGTACTGTTTAACCAATGATTAAGACCACAGCTTTCACTAGGAAGAAGGCTGATGTTTATGCCTAGCTCAGTGTTTTTCTACTACACACCTCTGCAAGCTCTTATCCACAATTTGAATTTCAAATGCTCTGAAATCCCAACTTTAAAAAAGGTTTCATTTCAGTATACAACCTGAGCTGAGCTGATCTGATTTGGTGGTAAATCCATGCTACATTGAGGCTATCCATGCCTTGGTCTTTTTTCACTCGCTGTCAATATTTATTCATTTTGCTTCAAAAACATTGATGTGTTTGCTGCTCCAGACTCTCCCGGGGTGTTACACTAATAAACAGGAGTATGCCAAATTACCTTTCTAAAATTAAGGGGGGAATTGATTTCCAATAAAATGTTCTCCGTGAGGCAAGAGGAAAACTTTGTTGCTCCTGGGATAGGAGGAACAAGGAGGAAGAGAGGAGGACAATGGAGTCAGGCAGGTGGGAAGGACTTTGGGCATTATTGTGTCACCCCCTCCTGTGACCTTCCCCCGGATCTTCTGCAAAATTTCTATAGTAACAGTATGCATTTTTGTGAGTGACTTTGTGGCTGTGTGGGAACAGGTAAAGAGAGTTGGCTTTGTGCTTGTTTTGAAGTAGGTCAGAAAAGAGACAGTACGTTTGGATTCCTGCACATGGAAATCTGAGGAAGTGGGTTCTGAGAACTTCCAGAAATTATGGCGCAGGGAACCAATGTGCTCCTGAGGCCTTGGAATTGGGATTCTGGCAAGGTGTAATCAATGATCTAAGGAAGAGGGGTGTGCTACCTCCTGAAAGTAGGAATTTTTATCTTGTATTTAAATGTATTTAGCTTTACATTTTCTTCTATTTAACTTCTTCTCTTTTCTGATCTCCCTACTGAGAGGGAAGCCTCTATCCTCTCTTAAGGCAAATGTTTGTTTGTATTTTATAGTTATTCTTGGAAACCAAAGATTATTGAATTGCATTTCAAATAATCATACTGCAAAAGCAGATAATATAGTCAACAGTCAAATGATGATCAGCTTGAACCTTATAATCAGACAACTGGGTTTTTTTTTTTTTTTTTTGAGATGGAGCCTCAAGCTATCCCCGTGGGTAGAGTGCCATGGCATCACGCTCACAGCAACCTCCAATTCCTGGGCTCAAGTGAGTCTCCTGCCTCAGCCTCCCAAGTAGCTGGGACTACAGGCGCCCGCCACAACGCCTGGCCATTTTTTTTTTTTTGGTTGCAGCCATCATTGTTGTTTGGTGGGCTGGGCTGGGGATTCGAACCCGCCACCTTAGGTGTATGTGGCTGGCACCTTAGCCGCTTGAGTCACAGGTGCCGAGCCAGACAACTGGGTTTGAATCCTTTCTCAGCCACAGTGGGAAAGTTACTTAATCTTTCTTAGCCTTAGTTCCTCAGTTACCAAATGGGAAATAAATGTGTCCTACATCCTAAGGTTGTACGTATGGAAAGTGCTGAGCCTAGTTCCTTAAGCATAGTTAGTATGCAATAAGTGATAGCTTTAAAAAGCATCGAGAGTTGCCCTGGTCCTCTGTGTGTGCTTCGGGTTCATGTTCCTACTTAAGCACCTTTTTTACGTTCCGGTGGTAGGTGGCCTTTCTGAGCAAGCCTCTGTCCTCATCATCTCTTCAGGCTCCTGTCCCCTGCCCTTGTCACCAGGACAGGCTGATGCATGAGACGCGCAATCATAGACCATCATTTGCAACCACCATAGCTGCTTTCAAGATTGAATGTGGTCCTTCTCTTTTCTTGGGAGGGTACAAATATTACTCTTTAAAGAATAATGAGCTGAAAAGTCTTATAACCATCATGAAAGTACTTTTTCATGATTGGGTGAAAGTAATTTTTACAGCAAACTGAGGGTAAAAAAAGTGTGTGGCTATGTGGAGACATAGTGCTAGTGTCTACACTGAACAAAGCTATACCCAGCACCAAAGAGCTTCAAGGTGTCTATGTTTTTGTGTAAAGCAAAGTTGACATCTAATTTCTGTTTGGGCATCGGTCACCAGAAGATATTTAAGGACGAATCGGTTCTTGAAAAAAAAAAAAAAGTCACAGAAGATTTATGGGGTAATTCGGTAAATGAGTAAGGAGCAATTTCTTATTCAGATTTGTAACTTCTGTAAGCTGTTCCTGCCACTATGGTAAAACCTTAAATCAAAGGAGAATGATTGAAAGAAGTAGAATTAGTTGGCCTTTGGTTTATTTTCAGCCACTGGAAATGGGCAAGCCGTTAACATACTTATCCTTTTCAACATAGTGCCATATTCAGCGATGAATTCACATGGTTGGGATCTTCCCTGGGTTCATGATTATTAGCCCATTTACTCATGGGTATGTAGTGTTTCAGTGGCTAACTCAAGACTATGCAGAAAGATCTGAACAGACCTAGAACTTCAACATTGGTGCTATGGTCTTTCTTTGCTATGAAGGACATAATATTTGCTTCTATATCCCTTACAATGATGTAATATTTGCCCTTAACAAATACAACTTTACATAGCATATTTATAAACAGGCAGGGAGGACTCAAGGGAGAAGAATGATGGTTTCCTAAGAGCAAACTGCATGCAGACAGGGAATCATGACGAGCCCATTCCAAACACTACATTTTGGGCAATGCTTAGCCTTGCTGGAATGGCCTAAGTCCAGAGTATCCTTTATTCAGCCCAAGGTGGGCACTACAAGTCAATATGTTTCTTCTTCTTCTTCTTTTATTTTTTTTAAGAGACAGAGTTTCACTTTGTCACCCTGGTAGAGTGCTGTGGTGTCACAGCTCACAGCAACCTCCAACTCTTGGGCTTAGTCGATTCTCTTGCCTCAGCCTCCTGAGTAACTGGGACTACAGGTGCCTGCCACAACACCTGGCTTTTTTTGTTGTTGTTGCAGCTTGGCCAGGGCTGGGTTCAAACCTGCCAGCCTCGATATATGGGGCCGGCGCCCTACCCACTGAGCCACAGGCACCACCCCATATTTTCTTCTTATACCAGCAATTGTCGTTAAAAACCCACCACATAAGTTGTCTCATATTTCATGCCTTGTGGAACAAACCCTGCTGTTTCCTGTGGAAATTTCCTTCCAATAGCTTTCAGTGCTGTTATCATCAGTATCTCGAGAAGAACACAAAATCTTTGTGCTTAATTCAGCATTGCTCCCTGAACCTCTCACATCAGAAATGATTTGCTCATTGTCACTCGGACATTTACCACCTCTGCATGTCCTTCTTTGCTGCTTCACATCCAAGCTCATCTCTGCAGCTTTTCCTGGCATATTACCTCATACATCTACCGCCCTTCCCTCTTCCCAGGTCAGTCTGTCTCACCCTTCTGATGGAAAGTGTGTTTCTCCCCCTGATTATACACACAATCCTAGAAAGGTCTTTGCTTCGGCCTAACAAAGGAAGTACAGTTAAACATTTTTAAAAACGAGTGTGTCGGCTTGGCGCCTGTGGCTCAAGTGGCTAAGGCGCCAGCCACGTACACCCCAGGTGGCGGGTTCGAATCCAGCCCCGACCCGCCAACAATAATGGCTGCAACCAAAAAATAGCCGGGCATTGTGCCGGGCGCCTTTGGTCCCAGCTACTTGGGAGGCTGAGGCAGGAGACTCGCTTGAGCCCAGGGGTTGGAGGTTGCTGTGAGCAGTGAAGCCATAGTACTCTACCCAGGGGGACAGCTTGAGGCTCTGTCTCAAAAAAAACACAAAAACAAACAAACAAACAAAAAAACGAGGGTGTCAGGTTTGTGTGACTAAAATTAATTGTAGGGGCTCACATATCACTTTCTTTTATTGCAAATTCAGTTTACTTCCAAATTAAATAAGAATTATTAAATAAAAAAATTCAAATTCCAGAGCAAATACCTGGCTTGGCAAAGAAACTTGCGTGTAAACGTTGAGCTTTCCTAAACACGGCAGCGTTTACATTGGCACTTAGCTGTGGAAACATGTAGAAAGGATCAACGCTCACCGTCTTTCTATTTGTTTTCCCTACCAACGCTGATTTTAAACTTTGTATTCCGTGAATTTATTGTCTTTCTCATATACTTTTGAAGATTTGCTGAAGGCCGATCCATGATTTTTTACACAGGTGCACGCACACAAATAGTGTTAAGAAAAGAGCTTTAGGGGATCACACAAAAAAGAACACATAGATTGGGGTTTTAGGTCCAGCACAATCACTCACATAGCTGAGCACTTAATAATTTTTGCTGATGACAACAAACGTGTTAATTTCAGCTGGACAAACAAATACCTCCTGCTGATTATTTCTGTGGCACTGGTTTTGGCTTTATATCAAATGCAGAGAAAGGAGAGGTCCCTCAGGGGGCTTTTTCCTGTTAAGAAACTTAAGTGTCAATCTTCTGCGGCAGGAGTCCAAGTGCCTCTTCTGATTCACCAAAGCCACCTCAGAGCCCCGATGTGAAGGCCACAACATCTGTCACCCACGATCACCAGGATTGACCTGAATAACTTTGCTTACTTGGATGGGGGTGGGGGCTTCTCTTCCTTCAGGACTGGTCTATATTCCCAAAAGAGGAAATCCCTTTCTTAGCCTTCATCTTCCGCTGCTGCTTTAAATCCCTCTGTGGCTGCTGCCCATGGCATTCTCCTGGTTTCCCCTAATGGTAGTCAATGCTTGCAAGTAGGAGGATAAATGCTCCCATGTGCCATGGAAGGTGACCGAGCTGTCAGGATAGGGAGTCAGGGTGGGCTCTTTGTGATACCCGGCCTAGCCTTCTTTTTGATTGCCAGTCTCAAACACCATCCTCATTTCAGCCAGGGCTGATGGGAGGCCAGGCCCCAAAGGTAGGAGCTGATGCTCAAATCTCCTAATGGAGTTTGACAGCAGCAGGATTAAAAGCACGAGTGCAGCACCCAGAAGGCTGTGCAGGGAAGCATGTGCATCCTCACTATGCCCATTCTCCCGCTAGCAGCTCTTTCTTTTAGAGAGCTGAACCATAAAGATAAATCTTTTCATAGAAAGAGGTTAACAAAGAAGAATGGAAATGAAAGGGCTTTGGCGAGTGGAAAAAGAGGACAGAAGTAAACTTCGCAGTGATATTTCCAGGGTCCAGGAGCTTGGCTTGTCTGTAGAACAAATCCCTTTCGGGAAGCAGATATATCAGCGTGCAAAGGACAAAATGACAGTTGCAGTAATGCTACTATGCTGTGGAGATTTGTTTGTAAAACCAGGCCAACCACTGACTTATTCTCTCGGGGAAAGTAACAACTGTTTCAGGCAGAGGAGCCTTCTCTGGGTGGCTGCACCTGGTGACTCTCTCTCCTCTGACAGCCTCAGCACATTGTGCCCAGGTCTCCATTTGGCACTGAACTGTTACTGCTTTGTCCTATTATTGAACTATTTTACCTGTTACATCTCGCCTCCCCCATGAAACGCTCAAATCCTTAAGGCTGGAGCAATGCATTAAAGCCCATTCAAAAATGTTTAGAACATGTCTGTACTATAGGATGTCCCAAATGTCACCCATAAAGTCTCCAAACATAGGGAAAATGGGAAATTGTAGCTAAAGATATCTTTGTTTACAAAATAGTCATTACGATATTTTACAAAGAGGTGACCACAGTGCACAGAATATTTTGTAAACTTTTGAAATGAATATTCTGAAAGTTAAGGTACACCCAGCTACATTTTCCCATTTTCTCCCTGCACGGCACCTGTATGGGCAACTTTTGGGATACCCTGTGTCTATCTTACTAACGATAAGTCAAAAAAGTTTAAGGAGCTCACAATTATAGTTGGTAAAATAAGACACATACACACGGAACGACTGAATAGCAATGCAAGACAGCGATTGAAGTCACACACACGTGGGGTTATGATGAACAGACACCGAGGTGCTTTGGAAAGGGAGGCTATACCAGAAAAACAGCAAGGGGCAGGGGCTTTGAGAAGCAACAAGGCAAGTAGAGAAGGCTGAGGCTGTTGCCCTTCAGCTGGCAGGAAGCGGAGTCAAAGGGTCTGTCTGACTCTGTCCCTTTGCAGATAAGAAGGAACGTTGTTCTCTTTCCACGACAACAGCTAACCTACCAACTGGCTACCAACAGACGTGTTTACTGAGATGCCGGGGTTAACTGATTCTCTGATGGGACTTAGACGCGGCATATTTGCCCAGATCTTGAAACAGACATGGACTTACTGCTTGGGCAGTGAGCTGGCAGCCTAAGGAAAGGCAGCACAGTGACTTAGGGACAATGACCATTTAGTTCTCTTTCCCTTCCCCTTGGGTAATTTACCTCGGTTGAATGTCAGTGATCCAAGTAGCCTTGTGTTTTGTCCCTGAGGCTAATCTTTGGCCGTTTAAATGCTCATAAATAGTGCAGACTGGGGAAATGTGTCTATTTGGCAGTCATTTAGCAGAAGAGCAAACGCAAAACACATCACAAACCCACAAAGAACACGCTTCTGGCATTGTCATAGGAAGATATGGAAATGCCAGAAAACCTGCCTAGCGACCATGAATTCCCTGGGTGCTTGTATGTCTGTGTTATGCTCAAGTGGAAGGTGGGGCAGACACGGCAGAGAGAAAAAGGAGAAAGATCACTGACTGCGTGACACGGGGACTTGGCAGCACCCTCCAAAGCAGTCTCTCAGGCTGAAATGAGCTGTCATTTAACAGCATCCTGCGAGCGCCAAATGTACCCCGACAGGCCACTTAAAACACAAAGCCCTTCCATTTACAATTCCTGGAAAAGTGACTTCTGTCTTTGTGACCAAAGATATAATCATTCATAACTGTTGGTGACTCTCTGAATCACCCTGTACATTCCCAGAACTCAAGACAGTCAGAGTTAGGAAACATTTTTAGGAAAAAGTGAACTTTGCACACACATAGAAAGGGCTAGGGTTAGGGAATATGGTATTTAGAACAGCTATGTGTGTCTCGGCGCCCACAGCTCAGTGAGGATGCCGGCCACATACACAGAGGCTGGTGGGTTTGAGCCCGGTCCAGACCTGCTAAAACAACAATGACAAATGCTGCCAAAAAATAACCAGGCATTGCGGTGAGCACCTGTGGTCCCACCTATGTGGGAGGCTGAGGCAAGAGAATTGCTTAAACCCAAGAGTTTGAGGTTGCTGTGAGCTCTGACACCACAGCACTCTACTGAGGGAAACATGGTGAAAGTCTGTCTCAAAAAAAAAGAACAGCAATGTGCTCACTGCGTGCAGGCACCGGGCTTAGCACTCTACATGCACTGCTTCATGTAACCTGCACAACAGTGTTCTAGCTATTGCGTCAGTGTCTGCCCACTCAGCAAAATCTCTAGAGTGAGTTGACCAACATCATCTCATTCCCATTCATTCTCCCACCCATTATAATCTAGCTCCTGTTCCTACCCTCTACTCTGTAAGTCACATACCTTCTTCACGCCAGCAAATCTAATAGACACATTGCCACATCTCACTCCATACTTGGCATTTGACATTTTTTTTTTTTTTGAGACAGAGCCTCAAGCTGTCCCCCTGGGTAGGGTGCTGTGGCATTACAGCTCACAGCAACCTCCAACTCCTGGGCTCAAGCCAGTCTCTTGCCTCCACCTCCCAAGTAGCTGGGACCACAGGCACCTGCCACAACGCCCAGCTATTTTTTTGGTTGCAGCCGTCATTGTTGTTTGGCGGGTCCGGGCTGGGGATTCAAACCCACCACCTTAGGTGTATGTGGCTGGTGCCTTAGCCGGTTGAGCTATAGGCACCAAGCCGCATTTGGCAGTATTTGACAGCTCTGACCATGTTTCTCTTGAAAGCTTCTCTTCTCTATGCTTCTAGAACAACCCACATTTGCTCAGTGCAAGATTATGTCAATGGCTTCATGTTACTTTTAGAATAATGTCCAGGTCTGGCATGATGGCTCATGCCTATAATCCTAGCACTCTGGATGACCAAGGTGGGTAGATCACTTAAGCTCAGGAGTTTGAGACCAGCCTGAGAAAGAGCAAGATCCTGTTTCTATTAAAAATAGAAAAAAACTAGCCATACATCATGGCCGGCGCCTATAGTCCCAGCTACTGAGGAGGCTGAGGTGAGAGGATCACTTGAGCCCAAGAATTTGAGGTTGATGTGAGTTATGATGATGCCAAGGCACACAAACCCAGGGTGACAGAGGGAGATTCTGTCTCTGGCGGGTGGAGGAAGAAAGAAAGTTATAGATTATTTAAAAAAAAATAAAAAAACTAACTGACATTGTGCCAGGTGCCTGTAGTCCCAGCAGGTTGCTGTGAGCTAGGACACCAGGGTATTCTAGCCAGGGCAACAGCTTGAGACTCTTGTTCAAAAGAAATAAAAATATCCTATGTCCTTGTTATTACCTAGAAATCCTGGTACAATCTAGCTTCTCCCAGACAAACCTCCTTGCTGTTCTTCAGAAGACTGAATCTCAGGGCCTTTGCACCTGCTGGTCATCTGCCTAGAAAGCTCTTTCTCTCTCTCACCATAGGGTAAATTCCTTCTTAATCTTCAGACCTCAGTTCAAGTTAATGTCACTTCTTTAGAGTGGTCTTCTTGATCATGCTATTCATAGTGTCCCTCACCGCCCCCATAGTTATGCTCTTAACTTGCCTATTGCTCCAGCGTACTCAGTAACTTTACACATCTGACTTGCTTGTTCATCTCCCCCTTTCCCCTACTAGACCGTCCAGGTGTATTGCATATCCCTAGTAATACCAAGTTAGCAAATAGAATGAGCTCAGTACTCACCAGTTAGATGAATACATGTTACTTTAACCCCATATTATATTGAGAAAACTGAGACTCAGAGATCACAGGTCTCAACTTTTGAGCTAGTATTTGATCTCAAGATTTCAGAGCCCACACCCTGAAAACCACTAGTTAATAGTGTTCCATAATAATCTAGCTGGTAAAACTGAATTACTACTTTAGAGAAAAAAATTTACACTTCTTTATTTCATAGGATTTTATGTGATTTAAGAGAAATGACTTTTTATTTTTAAGAGATGGGTCTCTCACTCTGTTGCCCAGGCTGGAATGCTGTGGCTTGATCAGAGCTCACTGAAGCCTCAAATTCCTGGGCTCAAGTGATCTTCTTGTCTTAGCCTCCTAAGTAACTGGGACTCCAGGTGTGGACCACCTGCCTGGCTAATTTTTCTATTTTTTTTAGAGACAAGATCTTGCTATGTTGTCCCAGGTTGGTCTTGAATGTCTGGTCTCAAACGATCTTCCCACCTGAGCCTCTCAAAGTGCTGAGATTATAGGTATGAGCCATCATGCCCAGCCTAGAAATGACTTTTAAGGTTTTCCTGGTTTCTTTAGGCATTTCATATTTGAATATCTTTCATTCATTCAATAAACATGGCCTGCCCAAGCCCCATAAAAGTGAACACTGTCTGTACCTTAGATTCATGAGTGTTGTTTGCACATGATAAACCTTTTGACACTTATTTGTTGAAGAAAATATGTATTGACATCTATCAAGCACTCTTCCAGGCTCAGGAAAGAAAAACCTGTTTGAGAATATTCCCATGGAATCAAGGAGCTCATATTTGCTGTTTCTCAAAATGTACTCCCAGAACCACCAGCATCAGAACCACTTGGGGCGCTTACTAAAATTCAGATTCCTGGATTTGTGGGAACCAAACTAATTAACTCAAGTCAAACTACCTCCTTTTGTTGTTTACTCAGAACAACAGACCGCAGCATACCAAGGACCTTATCATACCTAGGTGTTAGGCAAGCCCCCTTGTACACTCAGCCCACATCCTGACTCCCTCCCCTTTTTGCACTGGCCACTCTACTCTGCACTTGCCCCACTTGTGACCTTTATCCCTTCCTTCTCATTGGCTCACCTGAGACAAAGAAGACTCATCCCTGAGCCAATCAACCCTGAACACAACCACCCTGTACCTATCAGTTTAGGACAGACATGGTTTACCTACCAATAAGGGGATGGGGTGGGATGGACTAATGGGAAGGAAGAGGGAGGGGCATAAAGGGACTTTCTGAATAGAAAGGGCTGTTCCTGCTTTTTCTTAAAGGGCAGCCCAGGCTCTGAGTTTGAATGAATAAAATTCCTCATGCCTTTTCAGTGATGTTGGGACTCTCAGAGTGGTGCTTGAATTGAGTCTGGAGGTTAACAGATTTAACCCAAGATCTGATAAATCAGTTTTCCACAAGATTTTTATGCATCAAAAGCTTTGAGGACCATGCCTCTCTAGAAAAGCAGTCATTTAAACATGTAGTGGAGATGTCTCAGCAGATGACAACAGTCCTCTGCATCTTCATCTTAGTCACCACCCTAGACAAGATCCGCCCTCAGATGGAGGCCTTACCAGTGAAAGGTGATGCCTTCAGTGGCCTCTTTGGAAGTTTTGAAAGCCAAACCGATGTTCTTGTACTAACAAAGGAGTCTCTCCTTGCCAGTTTTTCCCAGCGGGACCCCCTTCTTGTTTTGAAAGATGGTCATCTGCTTTTGGTGGGTTCACTCAGTCTGAGTGTCCACCATCTTTCCAGCCACCTGAAGAAAAGCCACAGTTTTCTTTAACTACTTCTCCCTTGACATACTCATGAACTTAATTAACAATTAAGACAGCATTATATAAATAAAAGGCATTGGGAATCTGGATAGCTGTAAAATGTATTGAGTTAGATCCCTGACTTATTTCTTAGTAAAAATAAATCCAAGAGAGATCGAGGATTTAAACTTAAAAATCAAGATTCTTTTCATGACTCTGAGAAACATGGGATTTTGCTTGGGAACACTGGGATTTTTTCATTAACTCTATGGTCCTGGGAAAGCATCCAGTGGGATTCCTTAATGTTGTTTGTCCTTGGAAACTAAGAACCTTGTTCAGGTTTTATAAAATTTGGCCCTGGTTCCTGGCCACAGATGTGAACTTATCATCTATAATTAAGCAGCTGATAACTTTGCAGGAAACAAAGGTGATTCATGATCTCTGTGTGATTCACGAGCCCAATATAGATTCAGGATGGTATATGCCCATCTCTCTGCTGAAATGTCAAACATTGCCTCTCACAGCTTTGGACCAAATGGTGGGAGTCATTGCTGGGGTGAGGAGATCGTAAATCATGGAAACAGATTGAGGCACTCACCCCTCAGGGTTCTTGTCACAAGTCATTCTTCTTTTTCTGGGAGCCACTATTCTTGGGACAACCCTGGAGAGTTCATGTTCTAATACTTGCCAAGACTGAGGCTGTGAGCAACAGATTTATATAATGCCTTTCAGTGATGAAGGAGATTTCTGATTCTCATTAGAATTTATATTCCTTTTTAGATTAGTCCATATTAATCCGTAGCTAAATTCTTTTTATTTTTTTACTTTTCCCAAAGCTACCCTTAGGAAAAGCTGTTCATTCCTAAAGGTTTAGGGACTCAGACATAAACGGATACAGTGAAGGGAAAGTAAAGGATATTTACAGAATATGTCCTACATGCTTGACACCATTGAGATTTTGCATGAATTTGGGAAAAGGAGCAACAGTGACCAATATCCCTTGTAAATATTCTTCGTGAAACATGAGGGGTGGAGAGCAATTGTTCTTAAAGCAGGGAGAATCAACTTTGGTATAGAATCAAATGGCTTACAATGAGAGGCACCTGGATTTCTGAATTCTGACTCCTGCTGTTGTCCTTGAACAACTGGGAAGTCCTGAATTTCTAAGTCCTAAACATCACCACGGGGATGTTACAAGTAAACCTGTGTAAAAATCTAAGTTTGACCTTAGCCACACTTTAGGATAGGATAGGGCATGGGAACACCCATGTAAAGATCCCTAGGTTCCATCCCAGACCTACTAAGTTAGAAAACTTGAAAGTGGACCTGTATATCTGTCTGTATGTTTGAAGAACTTCATAAGTGATTTGGTACGTGCCTCTGTTTAAGACCTATCACTGTACGGTACTTCCTTGTCCTCTGGAGTCTGTGAAGTCAACAGCTGCCTACTTGATCAGATAAGGGCTTTTACTCCCATCAAAAGGCTCGTATTTTGTTAAGTTTTAAAAAACAGATATAATTTACATGCCATAAAAACTACCCTTTTTGTCTGTAGTCCCAGCCACTCGGGAGGCTGAGGCAAGAGAATCACCTAAGCCCAGGAGTTGGAGGTTGCTGTGAGCTGTGTCACACCATGGCACTCTACCAAGGGTGATAAAGTGAGACTCTGTCTCTACAAAAAAACAAAAAACCACCTTTAAAAATGTACAATTGAGGCTCAGCACCTGTGGCTCAAGTGACTAAGGCACCAGCCACATACACCTAAGGTGGTAAGTTCGAATCCAGCCCAGGCTGCCAAACAATAATGATGGCTGCAACCAAAAAACAGCTGGACGTTGTGGCGGGCACCTGAGGCAGGAGACTCGCTTGAGTCCAGGAGTTGGAGGTTGCTGTGAACTGTGATGTCACAGCACTCTACCCAGGGGGACAGTTTGAGGCTCTGTCTCAAAAAAATAGATAAATAAAATAAAATAAAATGTATAATTGAGTGCTTTTTGTTTATTCACAGTTGTGCAAACATCATCACTATCTACTTTCACAATATTTTCTTCCAAAAAGGAACGCCACACCCCTTAGAAGTAACTTCCTTTTCTCTTCTCCCCCTAGCTGCTGGCAATCATTAATCTATTTCTGCCTCTTCTCTTCTTTCACCTACCATAAAGTTTTCAAGGTTCACCTTATGTTACAACATGAATCAGTGCTTCTTCCTTTTTTTTTTTTTTTTTGTTTTTTGCACAGCTTAAAGAAGTCTCTGCCATCCTGGGCAATAGACGCTTCTTCCTTTTTAATGGCTGAATAATAGTCTGTTATATGGATATACCATAATTTGTTTATCCATTCATCAGTCGTCATTTGGGTTATTTCCTTTTGTTTGGCTATTATAAATAATGCTTCTATGAACATTCATTCACAAGATTTTTATTTTTATTTATTTATTTAGAGACAGAGTCTCAAGCTGTCATCCTGGGTACAGTTGTCTCATAGCAACCTCAAACTCTTGGGCTTAAGCAATTCCCTTGCCTCAGCCTCCCAAATAGCTGGGACTACAGGTGCCCACAACAATGTCCGGCTATTTTTTGGTTGCAGTTGTCATTGTTGTTTTAGCAGGCCCTGGGCCAGGCTGGAACTCACTAGCCTCTCTGTGTATGTGGCCGGCTCAGCACTGCCTGATTCACAAGATTTTTGAAGGACATAACTTTTCATTTCTCTTGGGCATATATAACCAGGAGTGGAATTGCTGGGTCAAATGGTAATTTTATATTTAGTCAGATTGTTTTCCAAAGTGGCTACATCATTTTACAGTCCTACCAGCAGTGTAGGAGTCCAGTTTCTCCATAGCCTCACAAACACTTGTTATTATCTTTTTTTTATACCCAATCTAGTGACTATAATGTTATTATCTTGTGCTTTTGCTTTACTGATAGCTATTGATGTTCAGCAGCTTTTCATATGTTTATTGGCCATTTGTTTATCTTCTTTGGAGAAATGTCTATTCAGACTCTTTGCCCATATTTTTTAGCTTTTCTGGGTTTTTTGCATTTTTGTTTTTATTATTGGTTATTTCAGCTTAATGTGAGGGTACAAACAACTAGGTTACAATGTTTGCACTTGTTAGGTAGAATCCCTCTTGTAGTTGTGTCCTGCACCTAAGAGGTGTGCCATACATCCTTACATTGTGCCCATTGAGTGGGAGCACACCAATCCCCTTCCCTCCACCCCATCCCCTTTTCTCATTCTCCTTTTCCCCAACCTGAATAAAACTGAGTTTTTATCTTATGTAGGCATGTATTAGATCATCTACTGGCTTCATATTAGTATTGAGTACATTGAATATTTACTTTTCCATTTTTGTTATAATTTATTAAGATGAATGTTTCAACTCCATCCAGGTTAGTACATAAGATGTAAAGTCTCCATCTTTTTCTATGACTTTGCCCGTCATAAAATGGGGCTATTTGCCTTTTTTTCCCTTTAAATTAGTTTTAATTATTCAGACTGGGAATGGAGGAGTTAAATTTTAAGCCACATATTGGAGATTATAGATACAGATTAGAGGTGAAAAAAGGTAGGTGGTACTAAAGAAATACTTTTTAAAATTCTTAATGTTTTAGAGACATGGTCTTGCTTGGTTACCCAGACTGGAGTTCAGTGGTATGATCACAGTTCACTGTAACCTCCAACTCCTCCTGGGTTCAGCAATGATCGTCCTGGATCAACTCAGTAGCTGAGACTACACGTGTGCTACCACACCTGGCTAATTTTTGTGGAGGCAAAGTCTATCTTGCTCAGGCTGGTCTCGAACTTCTGGTTTCAAGCAATCGTCTCACCTCAGCCTCCCAACGTGCTGGGATTGTAGGCACAATCATTGATTCATTGTGGTCACCCTTTAAAATTTGTGGGTTTTTTTTTACAAGAGTATTTTTATTATGTTTATAAACCACTCTTGGGATAGTCTCTGTATCTCCCCAAAGTAGACACAGTTCCTCACCGATTGAACAGAGTTGAGGAGAAGAAAATGAATTTGGGAAGTGTCCAGATGCTGGGCCTTCTGTTGGATAAGTTCCCCAGACTGCATGCTGAGACCACAATTCCACCCATATGCGGAGTTTTCAGGTCTTCCTGATGGTTTTGTTTTGAGGTGCCTTTTGGGGGTTGAAGTCACAAGGTTGAGGAAGTTACAAGTTCACCAGTTTAAAATGGGCCCTTTGAATTTTGGAGGAGGTACATACATGTGTCTTGGAAGAATTTTTTTTTTTTGAGACAGTCTCAACTTGTTGCCCTGGGTAGAGAGCTGTGGTGTCACAGCTCATAGCAACCTCAGATTCCTGGGCTTAAGTGATCCTCTTGCCTCAGCCTCCCTATTAGCTGGGACTACAGGCACTTGCCACAACGCCCAGCTATTTTTTGTTGTTATTGTTGTTTTAGCTGGCCTGGACTGGGTTCGAAGGCGTCAGCTTCTGCGTATATGGCCAGTGCCCTCCCTACCCACTGAGCTACAGGCGCTGCTAGGAAGAAATCTTTTTTTTTTAACAAACATCTTTCATCTCATATGTGATTGAATTATACATTTTTGGATAAAGTGGTGAAGAAATTGAACATCTTTTCATAGTTAAAATAGTGCCATGTCATATTGCCATACAGGAGAAGTTGGAAATAAGGGGCCTACTCTCCGATATTTGTCTGGAAAAAAAGAGAAGATTAAGAACTGAAAGTTGGCTCGGCGACTATAGCTCAACCAGCTAAGGCGCCAGCCACGTACGCCTAAGGTGGCGGGTTCGAATCCCCAGCCAGGACACGCCAAACAACAATGACGGCTACAACCAAAAAATAGCCGGGTGTTGTGGCAGGCACCTGTGGTCCCAGCTACTTGGGAGGCGGAGGCAAGAGACTCGCTTGAGCCCAGGAGTTGGAGGTTGCTGTGAGCTGTAATGCCACGGCACTCTACCCAGGGGGACAGCTTGAGG
>CAUYTI010034078.1:0-21954 GCA_963575145.1 Galago senegalensis
CCTGGGTAGAGTGCTGTGGCATTACAGCTCACAGCAACTTCCAACTCCTGGGCTCAAGCGAGTCTCTTGCCTCCGCCTCCCAAGTAGCTGGGACCACAGGTGCCTGCCACAACGCCCAGCTATTTTTTGGTTGCAGCCGTCATTGTTGTTTGGCGGGTCCAGGCTGGGGATTCGAACCCGCCACCTTAGGTGTATGTGGCTGGCGCCTTAGCCGGTTGAGCTATAGGCACCGAGCCAGACAAGAATACTTACTTTCACCACTTCTATTCAACAGAGTATCTGGAGTCCCAGCCAGAGCAATTAGGTAAGAGGAAGAAATAAAAGGCACCCATATTGGAAAAGAGCAAGTTAAAATATCTCTATTTGCTGATGATCTGATCTTGCATCTAGAAAGCCCTAAGCACTCCTCCAAAAGACTCCTAGATTTGATAAATAAATTCAGCAAAGTCTCAGGTTATAAAAACCAACATACAAAATCAGTAGCATATTTATACACCAACAAGAAGCAAACTTAAAACCACATCGAGAACTCAATCCTTCTATAATAGCTGCAAAAAGTAATCCTTAGGAAATAGATTTAATCAAGCAGATGAAAGATCACTATAAGTAGAATTACACATTGCTAATAAATTATACAAACAAATGTAAAAACATTCCATCTACATGGATTGGAGAGTCAATATTATTAAAATGACAACATTGCCCAAAGCAATCTACAGATTTAGTGCAATTCTTATCAAAATACCAATGTCAGTCTTCATAGAATAAGAAAAAACAATTCTAAAATTCATATGGAACCAAAAAAGAGCCCAAATAGCCAAAGCAATCCTAAGCAAAAAGAAAAACTGGAGGCAACATCATATTACCTGACTTCAAACTATATTACAAGGCGATTGTAACCAAAACAGTACAGTACTAGCATAAAAGTAGACACATTGATTCATGGAAGAGAATGCAGAACCCCGAAACAAAACCACAAACCTACAACCAACTGATCTTCAACAAAGCAGACAAAAACATACACTGGAGGGCAGCACCTGTGGTTCAAGGAGTAGGGCACTGGCCCCCTATACTGGAGGTGGTGGGTTCAAACCTGCCCCAGGCCCCCTGCCCCCCCAAAAAAATATGCTGGGAAAAGCTTTCAATAAATGGTGCTGGGAAAATTGGATAGTCATATGCAGAAGAATAAAACTAGATTCCTATCTCTTATCCTATAAATAAATTAACTCAAGATGGATTAAAGACTTAACTGTAAGATCTGGCACAATAAAAATCCTGGAAGAAAACCTCAAATTTTCTGGGCATTCCCCTAAGCAATGAATTTATAACTAAGACCCTGAAAAGCAATAAAAATAGACAAATGGCACTCAATTAAACTGAAAGGCCTCTTCACAGTGAAATAGATAATCAAAAGAGTAAGTAGACATCTACAGAATAGGAGAAAATATTCATAAGCTATGTATCCAGCAAGGATTATCCAGAATCTACAAGGAACTCAAATAACTCAGCAAGAAAAAGCAAACAACCCTGTTAAAAATAGGCAAACGACACGAACAGGCATTTTTCAAAAGAAGATGCACAAAAAGCCCACAAACATATGGAAAAACGGCTAACATCACTAATCATCAAAGAAGTGTAAATTAAAACCACAATGAGATGCCATCTTATTCCAGTTAGAATGGCCATTATGGAAAAGTCAAAAAAGGCCTAGCGCAGTGGCTCACACCTGTAATCCTAGCACTTTGGGAGACTGAGATGGGCAGATTGCTTGAGCTCAAGAGTTAAGAGTCCAGCCTGAGCAAGAGTGAGACCCCATTTTTTTTTTTTTTTTTGAGACAGGGCCTCAAGTTGTCCCCCTGGGTAGAGTGCCGTGGCATTACAGCTCACAGTAACCTCCAACTCCTGGGCTCAAGCGAGTCTCTTGCCTCCGCCTCCCAAGTAGCTGGGACCACAGGCGCCCGCCACTACACCCGGCTATTTTTTTTGGTTGCAGCCGCCATTGTTGTTTGGTGGGTCCGGGCTGGGGATTCGAACCCGCCACCTTAGGTGTACGTGGCTGGCGCCTTAGCTGGTTGAGCTATAGGCGCTGAACCATTTGTGCTTTATTTCATGCTCCTTTTTCTTTTATAGCCTGAAAGCTAAGTGGTAAAAGTAAACATTCTCACATCACAATGGACTAGGTTGAGTGAACCTGTAGACCTCAGAAATCTGCATAGATTTTACGCCTGTTTCAAGACATCTTTTTTTTTTATTGAATGGTAACTATGTACATTAATGCACTTCTGGGGTACAGTGTGGGGTTTTCACAGACAATCTAAAACACTTCCATCAAACTGGTTAATACAGCCTTCGTGTCATTTTCTTAGTTATTATTTTAAAACATTCGCATTCTGCTCTTAGAAAGATTCACTTGTACCCTTTTGCAGCAACTTATGAGGAATTGCAGTTCATTATCCTCACTGAAGTAACTCAGGACCAGAAAAATAAATGCTGCATGTTCTCACTTAAAAGTAGGAGCCAGCCTATGGCTACATTAGGGCACACTGAGTGGTATAATGAACACTGGGGACTCATAGCAGGGAGGAAGTGTGATGAAAAATTCAAGATGGGGTACAACATATATTACTTGGGTGACAGGCACCCTAAAAGCCTAAATTCCACTAACTTGTACCCCCTACGTCTATTAAAATAAAGGTTGGGCATGGTGGCTCATAATCCTAGCATTTTGGGAGGCCAAGGCAGGTGGACTGCTTGAGCTCAGGAGTTTGAGACCAACCTGAGCAAGAGTGAGACCCCGTCTCTACTAGAAATAGAAATATTAGCTGGGCATGGTGATGCAGGCCTGTAGTCAGGAGGCTGAGGCAAGAGGATTGCTTGAGCCCAAGAGTTTGAGGTTGCTGTGAGCTATGATGCCATAGCACTCTACTCAGGGCCCAGAGTGAGACTCTGTTTCAAAAATAAAAATAAAACTAAGAATTGCTTCTTTCTGGAATTTCTATTTAATAGGAGCTAAATGGGTAACAGAGGCTGTGGAAGGTGAGACCGCTGATGATGGAAAAGTGACTCAGCTACTGTAACAGAGACTTGAAAATAACAATGGCTTAGACAAGATTGACGTTTACTCTGGTAGGTAAGCAAGAGTGGATATGGCAAGGACCCTGGCTCCTACTGGCTACTTGCTCTGACATTTAGCCTCCTTCCTGTGGTCTAAGAGGGCAGCCCCACCTCCTGCCATTGCTTCTGCATTTCAGCCAGCAGGGTGAAGTAAAGGAGCTGGTGGAAGGGGGAGATGGGGGGAGAGGGCCTCATCCCTCCCCTCTAAAGGCATGACCTGGAATTGCACACATGACTTTTATTCTCATTGCACAGGCCAGAACTTAGTCACATGGCCATGACTAGCAGCCAGGGTGCTGGGAAATGTTTTTATTCCTGACAGACATGTGTTCAACCAATAGGTAGAGGCTCTATTACTAGAGGAAGAATAGATGCTGGGGGACTAACAGGGACATGCTAATTGTTTTTTCTAATTGCCTATTTGCCTTTTGGAAACATCTCTCTAAGGAAGGGTAGAGAATGGGCTGGATGGTAAGAGATCAGAGCCAAGGAAATAAGCCAAATGAGAAACACAGAGGCCTGAACCAAGGCAAAGACAACCTGGGATGCAGAGAAGTGGCAGAAAGCTCATGGAGACCCATTGATTTTACTTCTAATTAATTGTTCTTATAATCTGAAACTATGTATGCACTCGTGTGAATAGCTGTCTAATGTCTCCCTCCCCAGGTAGATTACAAACTCCACAAGGGCAGGGATGGAGGCTGTTTTGCTCATCCAAGTTTACAGCCGGTGCTTGACACACAGCACTGATGAGTGAATGAATGAGGTAAGAGAGGAGGAGCCAAGGATGATAAAAACAGTGACTCCTGGAACTAGTTTGTTTGAGAAATGTCAACATCTTAAGCATTATTTAAAAAAAAAATTTGGGGTGGTGCCTGTGGCTCAGTGAGTACGGCGCTGGCCCCATATGCCAGAGGTGGCGGGTTCAAACCCAGCCCAGGCCAAAAACTGCAAAAAAATAAAAATAAAAAAACATAATTTCTACCAACTATAATCTGCCATCCCCCCTTTCTTGATGGGTATTTGGCCCTTTGATGACTTTTCCAGCTGGTTCCGAAACTTCTCAGTCATTTTTAGTTATAAATGCAGTCTCTTGTTTTGGGTATTAACTTGGTTTTTCCATCAGTCTCCCATTGGATTCAAAGTCCAGTAGTCAGGACTTGTGACATGGGGAGGACATGGGCATGATTTGCACTCTCTTCCCTGCTTCTGGTGAAGTGGGACAGGAAGGGAAAAAATGGACTTCTTTCCTTGAGTGTCCCTGCTGGCCCTTGGCTGACCCCTTCTCTGCTCCTCAGGTGGCTGTGTTTCTGACTTCTTAGTCATCACAGCTGCTCAGCTCATTATCTTAGAGACATGGTGTGTGTGTTAAGGGGAGGTACCCCCACAGGGCTACCTCTCTTTATGCTGATAAAGGGGTCTGCCAAACAACTCTTCTCCCTTGGTGGCCTCTGGTTCACCCTTGGTGGCTCATCTCTGCCCCCAGCAGGCCTGCTGCCCCCATCACATCTACCTTCTGCAGTGCCAACCCTGGGGCCTGTGGACATGGGCAGAATTCATCTTTCTACTTGTCCTTGTCCACTTGCCACCTGGACACAGCCTTGGCCTTCTCTGATGCCTTCCTGCATATCAGCAGCACCAAGGTAGGCTGGTTAGTAGTTACACAGTAGACATCAACTGGGAATGAGAAGTCATACGCCCTCTGGTGGCACCCCAGGCCTGATGTGTGGAGTGACAGATCACCCCACAACACAACCACTGTTTTATCATGCTCATGGCACCCGCGGGTCAGGAATTGGACAAGGGACAGTGGGGAAAGCAACTGGTCTCTGCTTGCAGAAGGCAGCCTCTGAGATGCCTCCCATGACTCCTGCTTGCAGGGCCCTCCCACATCATGTCAGGTTGGTCTGTGTGACCAGTACAGAATGGCAGAAGTAATGCAGTGTCACTTTTGAGTCTAGGTTACAAAAGATATTGTGGGCAGGGGATAGTGGTTCATGCTTGTTATCCCAACACTTTGGTAAGCCAAGGTGGGAAGATTGCTTGAGGCCAGGAGTTCAGTTGCTGTGAACTATGATGATACCAGTGCACTCTATCCCTGGTGATCAAAGCAAGATCCTGTCTCAAAACCAAACCCCAAGAGATTGTGTCTTCTGCCTCTATCTCTTGGATCAGTCACTCTGGAAGAAGCCAGTTGCAGCATCTAGGGGACATTCACATGGACAGGCCCACCTGGAGTGGTATAGAGGCCATCTGCCAGTGGCCATGAGAAGGAGCTTGGAAATAGATCCTTGAGTCCCAGAGAAAGCCTTCGATGACTGCAGCTCTGGCAGCAATTGAATGGAACTTCGCGATAGACCTTGTGTCAGAATCACCCAGCTATGCTGTTCTGGATTCCCGATTGTCAGAGATGGTAGGAGGTGATAAATGTCTGTTATTCTAAGCTGTTTCATTCTGGGGTAATTTGTTATGTAACAACAGATCACTAATACCCTGCAGCCTGATGTCTGGGCCTTAGCTGGGGGCTGGAATCACCTGGAGGCTGGACTCTCCTGGTGGCTGCTTCACACTCACCTGTCTGGTACCTGAGCCAGGACTACACATCACCTGGCAAATCTACATGTGACCTCTCTGTGTGGCTTCTCTCAGCCAAGCAGCGGGCTTCCAAGAGGGAGTGTCTGTAGATTGAGCTTTCCCAGGGAGCATGGAAGAAGTTACAAAGTTTCTTTTGGCCTGATGAAGGAGTCATGCAAAGTTACTTGTGCTGTGTTCTTTCCATTACAAGTGAGTCACCAAGGTCTGCCCATATTCAAGGGGAGGGGAAGTCCTCTTGATGGAGGAGCGATAGGTCAAATTGAAGAATAGCAAGTGGGGTGGGAGATATGATGAGGCCGCACTTGCCCTGGCTTGGGAATTGCTTGCTCTGCACAGACTCTGAGGGAGAAAGGGAGATGGGGTTTTTGTCAAAAGCCCCCCACACCTCCAGCCCTGTCAGAAGTGCTAGTTCTGCTGAAATGGTACTTCCTATCAAGCCCTGAGGGTACCTGCAGCCCCCTGGGCATGGAAGGTGGAGCATGTTTCACTTTTTGTCTCAGCTATGGACTCTGTGCTAATTCTACCTTTCTGGAAAAACAGGAAAACTCTCACCTGGCACCTCACTCCACCAGCTCACCCCACTCTGTGCCAGCCACCATGCTTAGCCTTTTGCCTCCATCAGTCTTGACCCCCAGTAGCCAGGAATTATGACCCCATTGGTAATCTACCCAAGGCCACACAGCCAGGGAGGGTAGCACAGGAACTCAGTGTCATTGACTTCTAGGTTCACGTTTTAGGGGCCCTGGAGTCCAGAAAGCCTGCAGGGCCTGTGCCTCAGTCCTGGTGTCCTTGGGGCCCTGGGAAGCAGCATGAGAGGGCAAAGCTGCAGCGGGCAGGGGCTTCAGTTCCCTCCTGAGGGTTGGGCTAGTTATCAGGTATACTCTTTGGGTGAAAGAGAAGGAAAAACAAGAGAGGAAAAATTGATTGTTAATGATAGGGCCAAATGTAGGGACTCGCCCGAATAGAACGTCCTGCCCAGGAAGGAATGAATGCACCAGTCCCTACCCCTCTGAACTTTTATATTCCCATCCATGTGCTGACTTCCTTTTCAAACTCCGCTCACTCGCACCCAAGTGAAATAAAGACCATGTTGCCCACGGAACCTGGACTCTGATTCCTTTCGTTCAACAGCTCTGCATAACCTCTCATTTTTGGTCCTTAACCTCTCAGTTACTTTCTTTTCAGGTCTGTCCCAAGTCAGTGAGTTTTCTAGTGGCTGGAAGACTGACTCCCTCTGTTTGTTGGCGTGAATTCTGGCCCCAGGGAACCTGCCGATGCCTCTCTGTCCCCTGACTCCCTGGGGACCCCTCCTGCCCCTCATGCTGAACTCCTGGGCCCCAGACAATATTCTAAGATGACAGAAATGTCCTAATACTAAATCTTGATAGGAGTGTCGGTTGCAGCAGATGGTATCTATATCTCTTGATATCTAATACCTACACACATATACAAAAACACATGCAGAGAAAAAGAATGAGAAACAAAGAAAGCAAGCAAAGGGTGGGCCAGTTGGGGACCAAGAAATAAATGATACACTTACAGCCTGTGTCCTTAAGCAGGTCACAGTCCAGTAGAAGGAGAAACATGAGGAGTTACCTCGCAGATGTCAAGTTACAGGGCACATTTAATAGGGGCAAGAATCCCACAAAGGTGGGAGGGGAAACTCAACAATAAAAAGGAATGAACCATCAATACCCACAAACAGCAGGGACAGGTCTCAAATCATTATGCAGAACAAAAGTCGGACACACAAGAGTAGGTACTATATGGTATGTTTCTGGTTTTATCACATTCTATACTCAACTGTGGATGATATATAGAAAGAATTGTGGTCAGCAGTTGCTTGGGGTGAGGGGCATTGACTGGGGAGGGGCATGAAACAATATTCCGAGATGACAGAAATTGTCTAACGCTAAATCTGGATAGGAGTGTCGGTTGCATTAGAATATTTGATTGTTAAAACCAATTAAACCAAGACCTGTCAATTTCATCATATATAAATTTCATCCTATGTAAATTATAACACTGGCAGGTAGCATTCAAAAGACTCCTGCCTCCTGGTGTGTACCTTCTTGTGTAATACCCCATACTGTATCAGGCTGGTGTGTTGGCTAATAAGCTACGGCAGAAGTGATGGGGTGTCCCTTTTGAGATTATGTTACAGGCTCAGCCCTTGTAGCTTAGCGGCTAGGGTGTCAGCCACATAGACTAGAGCTGGACGGTTCGAACCCAGCCTGGGTCTGCCAAACAACAATGACAACTACAACCAAAAAATAGCCAGGCTTTGTGGTGGGCACCTGTAGTCCCAGCTACTTGAGAGGCTGAGGCAAGAGAATTGCTTAAGCCCAAGAGTTTGAGGTTGCTGTAAGCTGTGATGCTACAGCACTCTACTGAGGACGATGTAATGAGACTCTGTCTCAAAAAAAGATGAGGTTACAAAAGTCACTGCAGTTCTGTCTTGGTCTCTGTTTCTCTCAGATCACTTACTCTGGAGAAGATCATGTGTTGAATATTCCTCTGGAAAAATCGATGTGGCAAGGAACTGAAGCTTCCGGCCAGCAGCCATGTGAGTGAGCTTAGAGTTTACAAGCAGACTCTTCAGCCCCAGTGAAAGCCTTCAGATGTCCGCAGCCCTAGCTGACTGCTTGACCACAAACTCGTGGTGAGACCTTGAGCCAGGCCACCCAGAGAAACTGCCTCTTGATTCCTGACCTCAGAAACTATGTGAGATAATAAATGTTTGTTTTAAGCCGCTGAGTTTTGGGGTTATTTGTGATGCAGTAATAAATGGTGTAACATTTCAGTAGACTAAACATGTAAGGAAAAAACATACGACGTGTTCCTGGCCTAGATGGCTTTCTCAGGGACTTTCAAGTGCTTTCTGTGACTCAGACTTCTAGGCTTAGCCTCTGAGATAGGGAGGTGACAGCCCGGGGGTGGGGAGAGCTCTGTTTAGACATAAGGGACTAGTGGCTCCAAAATAGCCACAGACTCCACCCACCAAATCAGCCCAACAGTAACTGCAAACAGGGCTCAGGGCTACACCTGTGCGCAGAGGAGTCCAGAGTGCTCCCCAACTCCTGGCCATGTGTCCACAGCTGCATCAGGGATCTACTTAGGGCTCGGATGCTGTATGATTTAAATGTTTGTCTTCTCCAAAACTTATGTTGAAGTCTAATCCCCAATGTGGCAGTGTTGAGAGGTAGGACTTTTGAGAGGTGTTTATTTTGAGACAGAGTCTCACTGTGCTCTGGGTAGAGTGCTATGGTGCCATAGCTCATAGCAACCTCACACTCTTGGGCTTGAGTGATCCTCTTGCCTCAGCTTCTCAAGTAGCTGGTACTACAGACACCCACCACAATGCTCAGCTAAATTTTGGAGATGGGGTCTTGCTCTTGCTCAGGCTGGTCTTGTGAACTCCTGAGCTCAAGCAATCCACCTGCCTTGGCCTCCCAGAGTGCTGGAATTACAGGAGTGAGCCACTGTACCGGGCTTGAGAGGTAGTTGAGTCAGGAGGCCTCTGGTCTCATGAATGGATCAATTCATTCATGGATTAATGAGTTAATAGGTTATCAAGAGACTGAGACGTGTGGCTTTATAAGAAGAGGAAGAGAGATCTGAGCTAGATGTTAGCACACTCAGTCCCCTTGCCAGGTGAAGCTCTGCACCTCCTCAAAACTCTGCAGAGAGTCCCCACCAGGAAGAAAGACCCCACGAGATGCAGCCCCTCAACCTTGGACCCCTCAGCCTCCATAACTATAAGAAATAAATTCCTTTCCTTCATAAATTATCCAGTTTCAGGTATTCTGTTATAAGCAACAGAAAACAAAGATGCTTGTAACAGCTGCTACTGGGAACACTTCCTGTGTGCCAGGTGATATGCAAATGGATTTTCATGCATGTTTTTATTTACTCTCTCCAGCAGCCCTCTGAAGATGTTACTAAACCTATTTTACAGTGGAGAAAACTGAGACTCAGCAAACTGAAGCCAATAGCCAGGGTCATAGAGCTACTAGGGGTGGCGGATTTGGATCCAGATTCTTCTATTTCTCAAACTGAGAGGCAGGGAGGCAGTGAATACAGACTTAAAAGCTCTTTTCTCATCTATTCCTGGTGGTTCTTAGAAGAATGTGGGCTATGTTTTTCTCTGCAATCAGAGAGAAGGTCTTAAAGCTTAACTTGCATTAGGGCAACTATAAAGAGACTAGTAGATGGTATCAGATGGTACCTATACCTCTTGATAGATATAGACTACTATGTATACACACATATACAAAAACACATAGATGAAGAATGAGAAAGCAAATGCATTAAAATGTTAACATTTGGGAAATCTGGGTGAAGGGTATGTACTATTTTTGAAAAAGTTAATGTCAATTTTTAACTTTGTGTTATTATTATTTTTATTATTTTGAGACCGAATCTCACTCAGTCACCCTGGGGTTGAGTGCCATGGCATCATATCTCACATCAACCTCAAACTTTTGGGCTCAAGTGATCCTGCCTCAACCTCCCAAGTCGCTGGGACTACAGGCTCCTGCCACAATGCCCAGCTATTTCGCCCAGCTGTTTTGTTTTGTTTTTGTAGATGGGTTCTCACTCTTGCTCAGGCTGGTCTTAAACTCCTGAGTTCAGGCAATCCACCTGCCTCGGTCTTCCATGATGCTAAGATTATAGGTGGGAGCCACCGCGTCCAGCCTATGTGAATTTTTTTAATAAAACATTTTTTAAGGAAGGATTTGTATTATTTTTAAACCCCAAAAGTATTTTAGGCAGAGGGTGTAGCCTGTGCAAAATCCTGAGGCAAAAAAGTGTTTGGGTACCTGAAGAAGACATTCAGGGTGCTGGCAAAGACAATACACAGAATCATTGGTGGTTTTGCCTGTCTTGAAAGTACACCCCTTCTTCAGATAAGAACCCATTTTTCTTTTGAAGACCAAGCTTTCTCTGATCTATTCCACAAAGAAAGGATGGGGTTGGTCTCATCTTCTGGCTGGAGGGGAGTGGCCACTCAGAGAGGTCCCCTTTGAGGAACAGGGACAAGGAGGCAGCAGGGTGTGGGCCAGGGCCAGCTGTGCAGGGCTGAGAGCCTGTCTGAGGAGGAAGACGACTCTGAGGAAGGCAGCGCTGAGATTTGGAAGTGGCGGCTATGCTCACCACTATACCATCAACACACACTGACATTTGAAGCAAAACAGATCCTCAAGGATGTGTTTGAGTTTTTGGATTCAGTCTTTGTCTGAACTTTGTCCCTCCATGGCTTTGTTGCACGGGGCAGTAAATGCCCTTTCCCTTGAGCTAGTTTTCTCTTACTCGTGACGAAAAAAATGTGTTGCTGATACAAAGCCTCTCACCTTCTCTGATGTATGGACATGTAAACTGAGATCTAAAATAGAAGCAATTGGCCACGAGGAGAGGTAGAAAAAAATGTCCCAGACAGAGGGAACAGCCAATGCAAAGACCCTGGAAAGGAAGGAGTGTGGCAGGTTCCGGAAGCTGGAGGAAGGCTGGGAAAGTGTTAGCAGGAGAGTGAGGAGATGGGAGGGGAGGCCAAGGAGCAGGATCCCTGATGGAGAGCCTCCTAGAGATTGTTAAAGCCTGAAGCTTGGTCCCAAGAGCAGCAGGAGTTCTTTGCAGGGTTTTAAATAAGTAAAACTTCTACCTAATGTGCATTCTGATATTATTTTAATAAGAACACTCTGGCTATAAAAAAAAAAAACAAAAACACTCTGGCTGCAGTGTGGGGTCTAGGTTGGCAGGAGGTAAGAGTACTGCAGGGGGATTACTTAAATTATTGTGTGCCACCAGGCTAGAGATGGTGACAACTTAGAGTGGGGGCAGTGGACATGCTCAAAGACAACCCCCAGCAAGCCATGCCTTCTAGTGTTCAGGCCTTGAGTAATCCCATCTCACATTGAATCTGACCAATGGAATGCAGAGGAAGTGATGTTGTGCCAGCATGAACCTAAGCTTTAAGAAGACCTCGCACCTTCTGCTTTTTAGCTTTTAGGGGAGCTGCCACTCCCCTCCAGCCAGAAGATGAGACCAACCCCATCCTTTCTTTGTGGAATAGAGTGGAGAAAGTGTGGTCTCCAAAAGAAAAATGGGTTCTTATCTGAGGAAGGGATGTACATTCAAGACAGGCAAAACCACCAATGATTCAGGAAACCTACCCTGCTCCACCAGGTAGGGTCTAACTCCCATGCTGTGAGACCATGTGGACGTCCTATTCCAAAGCCCTGACATATGTGGGGAGAGAGAGGCCCAGCTCTCCCAGGGTCCCAGGCCAGCCTACAGGTGATTCTATTCCCAGCTGCCTTTGATTACAACCACATAGGAGATGCTTCTGTCTTCATCCATTTGTGCTGCTATAACAAAATACCTGACAATGGGTAATTTATGAAGAATGGAAAATTATTTCTCATGGTTCTGGGGGCTGAGAAGCCCAAGATCAAAGCATCAGCAGGTTTGGTATTTGGTGAAGCCATGTTCCTCATAGATGGTGCTATTTAGTGTTCTTACATGGTAGAGGGGATGGAAGGGGAAGGGCAGCTCTCTAAGGTCTCTTTGGTAAGGACATTAATCCCATCCATGAGGGTAGAGCCCTTATGGCCCAATAACCTCTCAAGGCCCCACCTCTTTTTTTTTTTTTTTCTGAGACAGAGCCTTAAGCTGTCCCCCTGAGTAGAGTGCTGTGGCATCACAACTCACAGCAACCTCCAACTCCTGGGCTCAAGTGAGTCTCCTGCCTCTGCCTCCCAAGTAGCTGGGACCACAGGCTCCTGCCACAGCTCCTGGCTATTTTTTTTTTGGTTGCAGCCATCATTGTTGTTTGGCGGGCACGGACTGGATTCAAACCTGCCACCTTAGGTGTATGTGGCTGGCGCCTTAGCCACCTGAGCCACAGGCGCTGAGCTGAGGCCCCACCTCTTAATACCATCATCCTGGGGATTAAGTTCCAATACATTAATTTTGAAGTGATACATACATTCCTACCATAGGAGGCCCCACATGGGATCAGCATGAAAACTTCCCAATAGAGATGGGTCAACCCTTGTGAACAATGAAAAACAGTAGGTGTTTTTTTGTTTGTTTTTTTTTAAAGCCACTGAGTTTTGGGGTGAGTAGTCACACAGCTCTAGTTAACCCTAGTGAACTCAGACAGATGTGGGAACTATGCAAGGAACATAAAGGAGGATTGGAGATGGAGGAAAAAAGGGCTCAGGGGATAATGCTAGGCTTTCTGGCTTGAACATGAGCTGGGAAATGAGAAGGGAGCCTGCTAGAGAGATGATAAGTGAGATCTTGGACGTGTTAGTTTGAGGAGCCTGGGATGATCCATGTAATATTTGCAACAACTCTGTGAAGCCACTTGGCCACACTGATTACAAGGAACAACCTCACCACGCCAGTGCCGGTGAATGATAGTGACAATGACAATACTGAGTGTTGACCATGTATATTCCAATGATCTTACAGGATGTCTTAATCTGTTTGGGATGCTTATAAAACACACCTTAGGCTGGGTAATTAACAGATTTCTGTTAATAAATAACAGAAACTTATTGCTTATGGTTCTGGAGGCTGGGAAATCCAAGATCAAGGTGCCAGCAGATTTGCTGTCTGGTAAGGGCCTGTTCTCTGCTTCAGAGATGATTCCCTATTGTGGGGTCCTCACTTGGTGGAAGACTCAAGGGAGCTCTCTCTCTTCTATGTAAGAAGAAGAATCCCACTTAGGAGAGTGAAGCTCTCATGGTTTAATCACTTCCCCAACACCCCACCTCTTAAAACTATTAATATACATCAGGGATTAGATTCCAACATATGAATTTGGGGCGAGGGGGGCACCAACATTAAGCCACAGCTCATGGTTACCTCTTTGCTCACCACATCAACCCCACGAAGTAGGTAGTCTTATTATCCCCATTCTACAGAAGAGGAAAGTGAAGCACAGAGAGGCTAGGTAACTTTCCCAGGGTCATACTCCTGGATCAACAGTAGAGTCAGGACTCAAGGGCAGGAAGTCCAACTCCTGTGTCCTTGTGACTAGGGACTCCACTATGCTGCCTCTGTGAAGGGAGTGTATAGAGGACCTAGAGTCTCTCATGGATACCCAGTGTGGTTGGAAGGCTCAGACACCAAGGCAAACATTCTCTGTTTTCCTCTGGAGCGGATTCCACAGACCCTGTCAACTGACTACAATTCCTGGAGGCATAGGGATGGTGCCCAAGTGTGGGTCAGTCAGCAGCAGGACAGGGGAGCAGAGAGTTCTGAGGTATAGACAGGGCTGCCAGGGCCCACCCTTCCTTGGGGTGGGTGAGCAGCTTTCTGAGAGGACGTGACTACTGCGGCAATGTCAAAAGAGGCCCAGCTTGGGTCAGGCTCTCGTGACTCAGGGCTCAGCACATCCCCCCTGCCCCTGTGAAAGCCCCAAGGCACAGAAGGGCATTCCACCACCCACCCCTCACACGGCCTGACACACTTCCCCAGCATCTGAAGTTGCCACTGGGCATTCCTCAGCTCAGACCCCAAACGTCTCATGCTTCTCCCATCCTGCCCCAGCTGCATCATCTGACACATTCTGGATTTTCTCCTGTGGCCCCATGTACGCTGACTCAGGGTAATAATATTAATAGCTACTGCTTAGATGCATTTACAAACGTATGTGCTGGGCGTCAGGCAAGAGAACATGGTCACGAACTCCTTATAGCAACCCTAGGAAGGAGGCACTCTTGCTATGCCCATTTTACAGATGACTAAAGTGAGGCTCACAGAAGAGAAGTAACTTTGCCAAGGTCACACGGCCAGTGAGAGGTGCCCTGGGAGGATTGAAGCTAATACACCTCTGAACTCTTATTGTTTAGAGAGAGTGCAGCCTCCCAGCAGAGGCCAGTTTTTGGACTACCCTACCTTCCTGCCTGGGAGGGGCTGTGGGACAGCCCAGTGCTATCTCCCAAAGACACACAGCTCTGACCCCTTTGGCCTATTATACTTCAAGCTGTTGAGTGTGGTCCTTGGACTGGCAAAATCAGCATCACCTGGGGACTTGTCAGGAGCAGGTATTCTCAGGGCCACCCCAGACCTACTGAATCAGAATCTCTTGGGTGGGACCCCGAAATCTGCACGGTTTTAGCAAGCCCTCCGGGTGATTCTGACTCATGCCATAGAAGAGAACTGTGAGCAACAGCCTTTCCCATTCTGCTCCCAGGTGGCTCTGAAGATAGTAGCAGGGGACGGTGTGAATTTTCAGCTGAGCATTTTTTAAAATACTTGTTTTCTCATCACATTTGTTAGAAATGACTCAGGTCTGGCTTGAAAGTGTGTGAATGCCTTAATTGTCCCATACTGTTATTTTTTTTTTTTCACATTTGTGTGCAGTTAAAAGAGAATTAAAAAACCACAAACAAATCCAAACTACTGAGTTTGGCATCTTAGCATCCTGTCTGTCTAGGGAAGGGTTGTGATTATAATCCTCAAATTCGGTCAACACACTGGAGCTTTGCCTTCTCACTGCCTCATCCTGGGCTGGGTTCTGAGGCACAGACAGGGTCTCTGCCTGCCTGTTCCTGTGTCAGGGTGCATGAACACCTCTAAGACTTAGAATTCAGGGTTTCAATCATTGAGGCCCAAGGCTTTGCTCCAATATGACCCTGGGACTCACTAGTTCAAATTCTTCACCAATGCACAGCCCTGAGTTTGAGTCCCGGCTCAGCCACTTGCTTGGTGTGTTATCTTGGGAAAGTTACTTGGCTTCTCTGGGCCTCAGATGCCTCCACTGTGGAATGAGAGTAATAATTCCTACTTTGCAGCCTTGTTGTGAAGATGGAGAAAGTGAATTTAGCTTATTAGCTGTGTGATCCTGATTGAGCAAGTTAGCCTCTCAATATGCTTGTTTCCTCTCTTGTAACATGGGGTGACCAGTAGCACATACCTGAGAAGGTTGCTGCAGAATTACAGGCTGTTTAACTCTTTAAACGAGGCTGCGTGACAGTAAGGACTCCAGGAATGTTAGCTGCTGTTATTGCTAGTAGATGCTCCACAATTAGTGGCTACTGTTATTAGTGTTTTCCATCCTCAACCTGCAGACAGCTCCAACCTTACACGGTCCAGTCCTAAACCTGCTTTTATGTTTCTGGTTCCTTCAGGGTCTCCATCTCAATGATGCCTTCCAAGAAGTTTGCTGACCAAATTTGGGTCAGTGCCCTTCTAGTTCACATGCTGTCTGACCCTGTGTTCCAGTCACTGCTCAGGTCTCCTTCTACGTGCTCCTGGCTTGGTCTCAGCATTCTTGGTTCTGATTTCATGCCCTATTCCCAGGGCCCGTCTCACTGCCGTAAAGTCAGACAGATCAGAGTTGAGTTCCTCCTTTATAATTCACTAGCTGTGTAACCTTAGACAAAGGACTTAACCCCAATTTTCACATCTGTAAAATGGGACTAAAAATGCCTGTCTTGCAGGGTTGTCTAAAGATTAAACAGTCTTTACATGTGTGTAAACACTCACCAAAGTGCCTGTTGCACGATAGATGCTCAAAATTTTTTTTTTCATATTTACCTCTTTCTATCCCGTAAGCGATCTGAACTAGTGTCTTAATTCATTTTGTGCTGCTAAACATAATATCTGAAACGTCATAATTTATAATAAACAAAATGCATTTGGCTTTAAGATCTGGAGGCTGGGAAGTCTTAGATCAAGGGATCACATCTGGTGAGGGCCTTTCTGCTGCACCATCCCATGGTGGATGAAGGGAGGGCAAGAGAGCAAAATATTGAACACATGGCCTCAACTCCTTTTATAATCAGCATTAATCCTCTCAGGAGGGTGGGGCCCTCATGACCTAAACATCTCCCATTAGGCCTCACTTCCTAATACTGTTGCATTGGGGATTAAGGTTCCAACACATGCTTTGGGGGGTACACATTCAAGTCATAGCAACTGGTATACTGACCTTAAAAGGGGGGATGTAATCTTCCCAACATGTGGTGGAGGCTGCCCCTTGTTGTACAATACCCACTCTCTTTGTCATCTTTAGTGTGCTGACTTTATTTGGGGTTAGGAGAAACAGCAATGTACCCAATTAAAAACTATGTCTTCCCACTTCCCTCATAACTAGACATCACCATGGATCAATGTTTTGGCTAATGATCAAAAAGAAGGGTTTGGTCATGGTATAGGTTGAATTGTGTCTCCTTCCAAAATTATGTTAATGTCCTAACCCTTAGTAGTACAGAATGTGACCTTATTTGGAAACAGGGACTTTGCAGAGATAACTGAGTTAAAATGAGGTCATTAAGGCAGACCCTAATCCAATACGGCTAGGGTCCTTATACCTTGGGGAAAATTTGGGCACGGAGACAGACATCATCATAGAGAGATGAGGATGAGAGGACACTGGGAGATGATGGCCCTGTGATTGCAGGGATGACACCTATGAACCAACTGGTTGGCAGTCAAATGTAGAGGTTAAAAGTCAGGACAGACTTGGGTTTAAATCTGGGTTCTACTCTTACTTGTTGTGTGGTCCTGGCCCAGGTACTGAACTTCTCTGACCTTCAGATTCCTCATCTATAAAATGGGAACAGTTATAGCTCCTATGACATAGTGTTGTCATAGAGATTCAATGATATCACATACCCAGTAAGGAAAAAGATAAAGCTACAGCCCATCTGTACCCAGCCAAGGATGTAGATTTTTCTGCTCTGATTACTTATCCTTGACAGATTTCAAATGGACAGACCAGATCCTTGTTCAGTCCTTCTCAAGTAATTGCTTCAATAAACATACTGAATGTACCTATTAGGTGTCTACTATGTCCTAGGTGATGAAGAAAGCTGGTGAGGCAGACCCAACACCATGGCATCCACGTGCAGCCAGATCAAAGAATGATTAAGCAAAAAAGTAGAGCCAAGGCCTGGGCACAGAGGCTCATACGTATAATCCTAGCACTCTGGGAGGCCAAGACAGGAGGATCCCTTGAGCTCAGGAGTTCGAGACCCACCTGAGCAACAGAAAGATCCCAACTCTACTAAAAATAGAAAAATTAGCCAGGTGTTGTGGTGGGTGCCTGTAGTCCCAGCTACTCAGAAGGCTGAGGCAAGGCGGTCAATTGAGCCCAAGAGTTTGAGGTTGCTGTGAGTTATGATGACACCATGGCACGCTACCCAGGGTGGCAGAGTGAGACTCTGTCTAAAAAAAAAAAAGAAAAGAAAAAAATATAGTAGAGCCAAAATTATTTTGGTGCTCCTCCCCTCTTAGTTTTGTCTTTTGAGTCTTCTGCCAAGGCTGTCCTCATCTTTCTCCCCCCAGTCAGTAGATGCCTATTCTCAAGAGGATTTTGTTTCTGATGAGAAGATAAGTGTTCTTATTCTTAGACTGTGGTGCAATTTACTACTCATCTTTTAAAGCATGGACCTGCAAATGATGCTCCTATAAAGGTGCTTTCTGAAAGGCTGTTCATGTGCATAGAAAGCAAGAAAGGGCTTGGTGCCTATAGCACAGTGGTTACAGCACCAGCCACATACACTGAGGATGGCTGGTTTGATCCTGGCCCAGGCCAGCTAAACAATAACTGCAACAAAAAAAAATAGCTGGGTGTTAAGGTGGGCACCTCCCCAGCTACTTGGGAGGCTGAGGCAAGAGAATCGCTTAAGCCCAAGAGTTTGAGGTTGCTGTAGCTGTGACACCATGGCACTCTACTGGGGGCGACACAGTGAGACTGTCTCAAAAAAAGAAAAAAAAAGCAGAAGATTCCAGGCAGAAGGGCCCAGAGAATTCAGTCTGAACTCTGTTCACATGGGGAAGTCAAGCTAGGCAGAAATGATCTAGGTCTAAGCAAGGTGACTCAGCCACAGACATTCTGTAGTCATGTGGACTGGCTGGGTGGGGAGCAAAAATGGCTCTCCTTGACTCCATTATCAGTGCCCTGCATCCTCTGTGTACTCAGCATGTTCTAACTATGTTGTGCAGAGTGTCCTGTGAAGATACTGAGGCAAAACAAGAAGTGCCTCTGGCTTTCAAAATGCCTACAGCCTGGCATGTGTTGTGAAGACCAGTGGTAGACCAAAAGACCTCGGGCCCCACTGATTTGAAATCCTGCTGTACTTATGTGCAAAATTCTCCAATCTGTACAAAAACTATTCTAGACTCTGTTCTCCCACCGTCTCTTCCTGTTCCAGCACCACAATTTAAATTAGACTATAGGTTTATTTAAAATGTTTGGCTGGGTGCAGTGGCTCACACCTCTAATCCTAGCACTTTGGGAGGCCAAGGTTGGAGGATTGCTTGAGGCCAGGAGTTCAAGACCAGCCTGAGCAACATAGGGAGACCACCCCCTGCATCTCTAGAAAAAAATTTGCCAGAAGTGGTGGCACACCTGTAGTACTAGGTACTTGTAAGGCTGGGGACAGAAGATCCCTTGAGCCCAGGAGTTTGAGGTTGCAATAAACTATGATAATACCACCACGGTCAAGCCCAGGCAACAGAGCAAGACTCTGTCTCAAACAAAACAAAAGAAAATTTTTTTAATCCCGCAGGCACAAATAAACCCTTTTGCTATCTAGTAGAGGAAGTCCTCTTCTTTTCCAAGAATGTCTTGACTATTCTTGTACAATTTCATTTCCACATGAACTTTTGAAGTTTTATGCGTATGTAACACCTACTAAATCTTCCTGAACACTCTTGTTCATACCAGACACTGTGTACTCTGAGAGGTCAAGCACTCACTCAGTCCTTTGCCTTGGGCACTCACCAATTAGGTGATATGTGTCACGAAGCAAGAAGTGCACAGCACCAACAGGAATCTCTCCCTCTAGGTAACAAGAACCAGAGGAGTGAGGAGTTCAGATAGACTTTTAAGTGCTGCGACTCCGTGGGGCTAGGACAGTTATGGGAGGCTCAGCAGAGGAGGTGACCTTATACTGGACTTTGACGGATGAAGATGCTTGTTGGTGTAGAAGAGAAGAAATATTTTGAATTGAGGAAGTCAGAGAAAGCTTCTTCTTGTAGGAGACACATTTCACTTGAAAGGTAACAGTTGGCTGGGTTCCGAGGATGGTATAAAGGGAGGGGTTGCCTGAGCTGGAAAAGTCGAAAAAAAAACTGAGAACATGTAGCTGCCTTTTGAGTTGGAGGAATCAGAGAAGATGCCTGGAAGAGACAATTAAATAAAAAGGATTTTATTACAAAAGTAATATGAGGAGATGGCGTTTGATCTGTCTGGGCTTCGAGGCAGGAAAGATGAGAGGCCCTATCAAGTTGAGGCAGTGACAGAAAAGGCGTCCCGGAGCAAACCTCCTGGCATCCTGCCCACTCTCTAACGGCCTAAGATGCAGGATCTAAGGGTCCCACCACGTGGCCTCTTGTTATTAGGAGATGGCTGCCTTGCAGTACCGGCTTCCCTGCGTGCGGTCGCCACCCAGAGGGCTCGGCCGGGAGGACTGCGGCGCAGGTTTGCGGAGCCGGCGGAGCTGAATGCTTTATGTCGGAATCGACCAATGGGAAGGCGGCACTCTGTTGTCAGGGCTACAGAGAAGGCGGCCGAGCGGGGGCGGGGCCTAGGCATCGGGGGCGGGGACTGGGCGGGGCTTATATAAGCGGGCCGCGGGAGGAAGGCGGGGCGTGGGGTCGGTGGCTGCTGGGCGGGCGGGGCGCAGGCCGCGGGGCCCGAGCCGGGGGGAGCGAGCGAGCGGAGGTGCCGAGGATCCGATTCACTCGCTTGGGAGACCTATGGGCCGAAGCCGTGTAAATGCGTTTTAAGGCGAGTGTGGGGAGTGATCTGGGGAGCCTTGGCGAGCGGTCGCCTTGGGCTCCGGTGCTAACCCGCCCCCTGGCTCCTCTTGCCTCCTCTCAGCAGGGGCCTCGGCTCCGCAACTGCCACTCCTCCTCGGGGTGTTGCACAAGTTTCGAGGTCACCGGCGACCCCCCCTAGCAGCACGCCTGGCTCTGGCCCCCGCGAAGGAGGACGGGGCTTGGTAAGGGGACCTGGTGGGAGGGACTTTGGCCATGCACTCTGGAGGGGGACACCCACATGGAAAGAACCTCAGTCTTCTGTTCTCTCTGGGGAGCCGGCAACCCCCACGTACCATGTGGCGCCCCCGGGCACGCTTAGAATTCCAGCATGTCAGGGCCAGACCGGCTCCCATTTACAAACGGAGAAACTGAGGCTCCGAGAGGGGTTGGAGTGTAACCAAGGTCACGCAGCACAGAGCAGACTTGAACTTTAGCTCTTGCTCTCGGCCTGAGACCTATTGACGTGGTCACAAGCAACCTTTCTGGGTGGCTGTGGTCAGTCAGGACTGGGGGGCGTTCTGGAAACTTCCCCACCCAAGCTTCTCAGATTTCCTGCACCCCTCTCTCATTCTTTCCCTTTTTCCTAAAACTCAGAATTTCAGGACTGGGAAAGATCTCCAAAACAACCCATCCATGTTACAGATGGGACATCTGAGGCTTGGACGGGCGCTGACATCTGGGTATACAATGCTTTGTCCCAGTCTAGAGTCCAGGATTAATGACCTTCTCTACACTTGCCAGTGAACCCAAGCTCCCAGGCTTGTGCTGGGGGATGGGCCTGGGGAGGTGAGGGGTGCAGCAGATCTGGCCGGCCAGCCGTCCCCTTCATCTCCCCCGCAGTGTGTTGCATACTTTGTAAGCGGCGGCTGCAGCAGCGGCTCCATCCAGCCCATCAGCTCCTCCTCCGAGGCATGGCTGGCTACCTGAGTGAATCGGACTTTGTGATGGTGGAGGAGGGCTTCAGCACCCGAGACCTGCTGGAGGAGCTCACTTTGGGGGCCTCACAGGCCACCACGGTGAGGGTCTGGGAGTGTGGGTGGGTCCCTTGTCCCCTGTGCAGGCTCAGCTGCCTCCACTAACACTTTTCACTTATTTGGTATGAAGTCCTTGTTGTTTGCAAGAGACAGCCTCATTTTATGCCCAGTTCTGGGTTCTTGCCCTCACACCTGCCTCTGCTATGTTCTCTGCCTTGATAAACGACACCACCATCAGCTACCCAGCCTTCTAGGTCAGAAGCTCTGGAGTCCCGGCCTCCTGCCCCCTCTCCCTCAACTCGTACTTTTTTTTTTTTTTTTTTGAGACAGAGCCTCAAGCTGTCCCCCTGGGTAGAGTGCTGTGGCATTACAGCTCACAGCAACCTCCAACTCCTGGGCTCAAGCGAGTCTCCTGCCTCAGCCTCCCAAGTAGCTGGGACCAGAGGTGCCCCCCTCAACGCCCAGCTATTTTTTAGTTGCAGCC
>CAUYTI010034079.1:0-42637 GCA_963575145.1 Galago senegalensis
ATGGCGGACTGCAGCCAGCTTCCCACAGAAGCTCCTGTCCAAAAGGAGACTTAACTGCTTCTCTGTTTTCTCTCAGCTGACATCTCTACGCATTGCAGGTGGATAAAACACTGCCAGAGTCTTACCTACCTAAAGGTTTTCTTTTTCTCTATTGAGCTAGGAGGATGCAAGACTCCCGGTTGAGGAGCAAGCTCGGGCACTTGTCCCTACTGACATATTTTGGAGCCAATGTCAAGGAACCTGACTCTGCAGTCATCTCCAGTGCATGCACCGTGATTGCAGTAAGCCAGAAAGAACATCTCATCTCTTCCTTTTCTGCTCAGACCATTCAATGGTCTTATACCCGTGTATAGAGCACATCAGAGTTTGTGATCCCTGTGGCCACATCACAGAAGCGGGCTCATTTTCTCAGTGTCTGCTGAGTGGGTCTTTCCCCCTCGGCTCCATCCCGGCCACCTATTTACTACACGTTTGACCTTTCTCCTTGTTTTCCCCACCCACTTTCTCAGAACTAGGAACCTTTGGGGGGAAAAAAAGAAATTGAAATTGAAATTATAGTTCTGCTATTAGGTGTGAGACTATGGGAAAAGATGTAAGCCCTCTGAGCCTCACTGGGTGGCCCGCAATGTGAGGATCGGATGCCTTTATGTAGTGGTTGCCAATGCTAAACGTGCACACATTAGTCTTCTATGGCTGCAAATCGCCACACACTCGCCAGCTGAACTCACAGACTCTCTCACAGGTAGAAGCCGGGCCAGGCCTGAGTGGGTTCCCTGCTTAGGCCCAAGGTCCAAGTCAGGGTGTCTGCTGCGCCCCTATCTCAAGGCTCCTGGGAATAATCAGCATTCAAACTCATTCACACTGTTGGCAGAATTCAATTGCACTCAGTTGTAGGACTGAGGTCCTGTGTCCTTGGCGACCGTCAGCTAGAGACCCTGTCAGCCTAAGGCCCCCGGCTCCTTGTCACCTCACCCCGCCATCTTCAAGCCCGCAACAGGTGCCTGGGCTCCTTCTCACATTTGAAACCTCCCCAACTTTTCCTTTGCTAGAAGCCAGACAAAATGCTGCTTCTAAAAGGCTCCTGTGAGTAGATCGGACTCATCCAGACAACCTCCCTTTGGCCACCATAATGTGACGTGGTCACCAGAGTGGCGGCTCATTGTATTCACCGACTCCAGCCCCACTCCAGGGCAGGAAATTATAGGAGGGCAGGGACCATTCTGACAACACGGTGGACCAGATTCACCTTGGAGCTGTTCAAAACTATCGATTTTTCTGTTTCTATCCCAGGCTGTTGGAATCAGAATCTCTCTGAGTGGGTCCTGAGATTTGTACAATTAAAAATTTCCACAGATAATCTAAATATATGAATTTAATGTAAATACTGTTAAGTAAATGAATCCAGGGCCTTATACAGTGCTTGATCCGGAACATCAGTTCCATGAATACCATTTTTGTGTCCTTCTTTTCTCTAGCACTTTGGTATTTAAGCTGAGGTCCAGGAACCAGCAGACTCATCCAGGATCATCACTGCTCAGGCATCTTATAGATGAGCGATCACGGCGCCCGTAGCACAGTGGTTAAGGCACCAGCCACATGCACCAAGACTGGCGAGTTCAAGCCCAGCCCGGGCCAGCTAAACAACAATGACAAGTACAACCAAAAAATGGCCAGGCATTGTGGCGGGTGCCTATAGTCCCAGCTACTTGGAAGGCTGAAGCAAGAGAATTGCGTAAGCCCAAGAGTTGGAGGTTACTGTGAGCTATGAGCCACAGCACTCTACCTAGGGTGACATAGTGAGACTCTGTCTCAAAAAAAAAAAAAAATCTCAAGAACCACCCTGGAGAGTCAGACTCCGTATTGTAAAAAGATTCTAGGTCATTGGTAACGTGAAGTGAAATTAGATAAGCACTGCTTTAGAAAGCTCTCCGAGGACAGACCCATAGCATCAACCCTCAAATGTTATTTAAACGGACCACTACCAAATAGATATGTCTATACAAATATTTCAGTTTGATTACATTCAATTCCACTGAATCCCAGATCATTTACCCCCCATTTGTTGTATATCCAGCACAGGGATGTGTGGATACGGAAGGCAGATAAAAGAATCGCAAGCCATAATATGAGTTTATTAGATGCTCTCACCATCACTGGGGGGATAAAACAGAGAACTAAAGCTGCATGTTTGAGAAAACACTGGGAGAATTACAAGAACATTCTGTTTTAGAATAGGCTAAGAGAAGAACATGAGCCGGTCTTGAAGGGTACAGACATTATTTAGAAGCTAGTTTAAATGGAGTCTCATTCTGTCATTCACCCAATAAATATTTATTAAGCTCCCACTGTGTAGACCCTCTATCTGAACTCATGGGGCTGCCCTGGCTGTCCCCTGGCCTCGTGGCCTTATTGTAATGACAGTGCCACCCTGAACGATATGTTCTTGCTGTGTGTGTGAGGTTCTGATGAAGGAGCATGTATTTCTCAGAGACCAAACTACTTTTTTTTTGGTATGTGAGTGCTTAGCATATATGTAAGTAAATTACTGAATACATGAATAAGTACTAGAAAGAGAAAGGTCCCTGCAGGGACAAGGAACAGTCACGGATCAAGGAGGACAGTCAAGGGCGAGCAGAACAACCTGGAGAGACAATTCCAGCCAGGTCTTATGTGCCAGTTCTCTCCGGAAGAGTTGAGGAGTAAGGTTTGATGGAATTAGCAAAATCAGAATATCAGCATGGAAGATGTACTTTTCGAATACGTCCAACAGATAATGAATTAAGCTAATGAGCATTAGGAAGCTACTATAAGATACTGAGGAAAGTAGCAAGAGATCTGGTCTATGATTCGGTAATCTTCAGTACCTTATCAACATTAATCTTACAGATCCGGTGGGTCTTAACCCAAAGGGTTGGTGTGGCAGAAGGACAGCGTATGGCTGTGACATGTGTGTGCTTGATTCGTGTATTTGGGGGGTGTAAGGAGAGAGGTATCACAGCCATCCAAGAAAAAATAAACCCCGAGCAGATGCTCCATATGGAAGAGTTCCCATTTCAAACAAGCCAGAACATTTAAAAATAGATTGATAGGCCAATTCCGTCCCTACAGAGCTCTGAGAAAACCTCCTTGGAATGCTGATTTACAGTGCGTTTTCTGATGGACTCATTCTTGGATTTATTCATTCATTCAACAAATATTAACTCGGCGCTGAGTGCCACGCTGAGGTCTGGGGTTACAGAGATGAATAAAATAAGGTCTCCCGCTCCTGCAGGGGGAAAAAACCCTTCAAATTAAACTTATTCATTTTGTTAGAGGATTAATTGTGTTAGTGATAAGATGAAATTGCTTGAAATTGAAGATGAAATACTCCATCTGCAAGTTCTTTTAAGCTTTTGTTGGAAGTCTGGTATTTTCTGGCTCAGCAATGTGTTCCAATGGAAGGCAGGCAGATAAACCTGAGGCGGGGTCCGTCCCTGGCTAGCTATCTAGCTATGTCAGCTGGTGTTGACTTCCTCATTTGTAAATGGGTGTGATTCCTGCATTACAGGATTATTGCGAAATTCAAGGAAACAGCACATGCAAAGCACCCAAGTCAGCGCACGGCACACCCCTGAGTTTCAGAGGCTGACCCCAGAAACCACATGACCCAGGCTCCCTGGCCAGCTGGCTTCCAGCTGTATTTGGCTCAGAGAAGAAAAAGAGAAAGATGTTGGGATATTTCTTTCTTATTGCTTCCTTAGTCTCTCCCTTCTTCATCACTGAGTCCCTGGCACAAGCCACGTCCTTCTGAGATGCTAGGCCCCCTCCAGAGCTTGCACTGGGCTCTCTCCTCGTCCCTGCAGTCCAAGGGGGTAACGCTTCTGCCATTGTTCATTTCTGGGTCTTTGACAGCCTTCGTTGGCTTCCTGACTCTGACCAAGTCTCTCTGTTAACACTGTCATTTGTAGTTTCTTTGCTACCATTGTCATTTGAACCATCCAGGCTGAATTAGGATAATTGTTAGTCCCTTGAGAGGTACAAAGAGGTCAGATTCCACCAGCAAGGCCAGAACTGCACAAAAGTGTCTTCGATGACAAAGAGTTCCGTGAAAAAGAAGTTTCCGTGGTCAGATAAGTTTGGAAAATGCTATATATTTGATTTCCCTCTTGGAGAGTCCCAATATATATTCATAGATTAAAGGTTCAGAGAAGCCTGAAATGAAGAAATGTGTTTAATTTTACTTAACGTCATTTTCTAGACTCATCTGACCATGAAACCATTATTTCATGTAACACCTATTAACATCCCACACTTGAGGAAATGCTGAACTAGGCTAAACTAATACGATAATTTGTCACATGTATAGCAGTTCGAGGGCAAGAGAACATCGGACTTGGACTGAAGATTTGCTACTTCTCAGCCTGAGTCTGCCCCCGGCTCACTCACGGAAGACCTTGGGCGGGCGTCTGGCCACACTGAGAGCCTGGTGTCCGCCCAGGAGCTGGGAGACACCGGGTCTCCCTCAGACGACTGACCCCCGCGCACGCACGCACGCACGCACGCACGCACGCACGCACGCACGCCCGTGATACTTTCCCCAACACGAGCAATCTTGGCAGTTTGGGCAGAAGCAGCTCAGCAATGTTTTGCTTTGTCTCTTTTGCAACTGCAGCTTCTCATCCCCACGTCTTACTTCTTCACAGTTTTTATTTCAGTCGAGACTCCAGCATTTCAAAAGCACTTTCATTGAACCTCACAGAAATGTTTGTCAAGCAAAACCCCACCATTTGTAATGCTCTTTCCACCATCCCACACGACAGTTTCTGCAGGAGCGAAATGATAGTGCTGAAGGCATTTCCAATTCTAAGGCTTTATGGTGGGTTCAATATGTTACTTTTCATTTGGCTACTTATGCATCATAGTTAGGAATAGCCCCTCCTCGTAAGCCAGTAAAAACTGGACTCGTAGCGCACTGGGCCAGAATCCCCCATCCTCAGAAGGCCTAATCCCGAGAGCAAAGTCTGCCCACATTTAGACCCTGATGATCACTCAAGTGACGTAAAACAGCCATGGCTATGGAGTAGCCTTCGAATACTGTCCTAAACCCTAAGAAAAGGAATCAGTCAACAAGAGCCATGGCTGTGGCTATCCAAGCAATGCCTCAGACATTTCACTCTGCCTGGTTGACGTTATTCTGTACAGAAAACACAGTCCAGCTATTTCTCCCAACAGGGCGAATTGTAGCTCACAGGAAATGGGATTGAATACAGATTTCCGTTCTCAGAGTTTGAGATAAAAATGTAAATGAGGAGCAAGACAATAATTAAACAAATCATTCACAGGAATTTTTATGGCCTACTTAAAAACCATTAGCACAATTCAAGACACAGCAAGAAATTCTGAGTCCTCAAAATAATTGATCTGTGGCAAGACAAACATACATTTAATCACCACGCTGGAGCTGGATTAAAGGCGCATGTCGGTGGCCTCCTGGTCCTCCTTCTTCATACTTGATTTTTCCCCAGATATTTGAGAGGAAGGTCCTTAACCAAATTCTGAACAAAGACCAGCAAGACAGTCTAACTTCTCTGAGCATACATTCCATCACCCAACTTCAAAACTATCAGAGACGAACACAATGTGGACAACAGATCTATCCTTCCAAATGGGGGCGAGGAGAGGGAGGGACTCTGTGAAGTAACTGCTTTCTCTTTTAATCAAAGGTGAAGTTGAAATTTCCTTATGGACAAGTTAACAGGCCTTGTTCACTTCACAACTGTTGGATAATATTCGGAGCTAGAATGGTGATGCAGCTGTTGGCTGGTCCCCTCCCACACTGTCACACCTCTGTCCCATATACCACTTTGGGCATAGCGAAGGCCATCTTGGATAAGTTTAATGTAAATGTAGGTGTTTGTCAAGGAGAAGGGACAAGGAGGGTTGAAGACCAGAAGGGGGCTGGAGGGTAGGCTAGAGTCAGGTAGAAGAGGAAATCTGGGATCGCAGAGGGGAGAAAGGATGATACCAGCTAAAACCAGAAGTGAGAGAAAATAGCATGTCCTTTCTACAAATGAGAAGAACAAGGCCTGGTGTTTTTCGACCTTTTTTCTCTCACGGCACCCTCGAACCTATAGTTAAACGTCTACGGCGCACTTTAACTATGTCGATCAAAAAAAAAGAGTAAAAGAAGAATAAATATACTGACTGTGCTTTGAACGTCTTTAGAAAATAATTTAATTGATGGTCTGTAAAAATTTTCACAGCACATCTAAGATCCTCTCACGGCACAGCGGTGTTGAAACCCACTGCCATAGACACACAGGTGTCTCGGTCTCCTAGTGAGCCAGTGGCAGAGCCAGGGTCACACTTCTGGAAGGGACTCAGCCTGGTTCTCTCCCCTGCTTGTGTGGTTGGTCCTCCAGACTGATTCTGGCCCAGGCGGTTTTAGAGCAGGTCTCCTACAGGGAAGATGGTATTTGCATCTTACTCTCTAGGACTCATGGAAGGTCCTTCCAGGGGAAGAGAGGCATTGCTGTCGCCCCCTCGACTTAATTAGGACTTAGGAACGGCGCTCTGCGCTTCCCATCTGGCTTAGCACGTCTATTTCTTTACATTTGTGGTGCACAAAGGAGTTTTGCTCTGCAGCAAAAAGTACACGAAAGGCTTTCTTCTCTGCCTTTGTGACTTTGCATTTGAAGGACACAGTCGCCTCTTGTTTTATGTCTGGAGTAGGGAGGGTTTGCTGTATTTCTTCACGTAGCACCGAACGCCTTCACTTCTCTAGAAAGTTCTCCCCCCCCCCATGCTGCCTCTGGACTCTGCACATGACTTTAGCTTAGAGGTCATCACCACGATGGTGTTTACCGTGAAGGTGGTGTGTGACCAGCTTGCAGCCAGACAGCCTGGGTTCCAATTCTCATTTACTGAAAGTCCACTCTGGGCAAGTTAAACTCTTGGGGCAGCCTTAGTTCCTTATTTAAAAGTTGATGATGGCACCTCCCCTGGTGTGTCACCGGGGCTGTGGGTGCCCGGGCTGGACATCCGTCTCCCAGCTGCCCTACGGGTAGAACTGCCCTCCTCCCCGGGGAGGCCCTTCACCTGGAGTTTCCCCTGCAGTCTCTGACTCAGGGCAAGACAAACTCTGGAGTATGAGATCCAGAGAGCATGTCCTCGCTCAGTCCTTTCCCCCCTGCCCTGTGTTGCTTCCCTCGGTTTACCACACCCCCAACTTATCTTTTGCACCCAAATCCCTTCTTAGGCTCTGACTCCAGGGGATCAACTTACTACAGAGTCGTGAGATGAAATGATGACTTGGTGTGCATGTCACCTGCATAGGTGAAGCTTTCCCAGATGGTAGCTATGATTCTACGATTAGCCATTTCTGGTACCTTTAGCCCAATCACCTAGAGCTGCTCCATCAGTCAAACAAAGTGAGGGTACACGAAAATCCCATCTTGTCATCTGTGCCTCACGTCTGCGTACCCCAGATACCCTTTGGGGTGCCTGCATTGGTCTCTGTCTCTGCATCTCCATCCTGTTAACACTTCCACCCCCACCCATTTCTATTTTCTTTGAACCACAACCACCAAGGTGCCCATAGTGTAGGGACAAAAACTTAGTTTCTCTGCTCAACAAACACAAATGTGTTCTCAGATTTACCATCAACATAAAATAAAAGAACAACGCACATCGTTAGATTTCAGGAAAGTATTCAGGGGAAAGCTATTAAATTGTTTATAGGTTTATAGTTTTAGATGTAAACATGTGAATGATATATTGATACATTTAAAGTACTTACTTCTTTTTCCCTTCTTAAAATACTGGGGTAATAATTATTCTGAGCAGATGATCTGAGAAATTAAAATAGCTGGTGAACTTATAATTTAAAATGTATAACAGCAAGTAAGTACATATTGTAATTAGACAGGGGCCTCACACTTGACTTTGGGAATAGTAATAATGGGTTGCCTCCGTTTTGACAACCATGAAAATAAGTTCCATCCTTCATTCTATTGCCTACCCTGTTTATTTCTGCTAAACAGACAAAACCTTATTTCATTCAAAAAAGAGAAAATCACACGGAGTTAATTTGATGGACATGGGCCCACTTTTTCTTTCCATTAGGGAGTATCCCATGAACTAATATTTCCTGTCCTTTTCCAGAGGGCGTGAGAAGCTCAGGCTGGGGTGTTAGGGAGAAGTGGCTCAGCTTCACGGCTCTGTAGGAAAATATTCAGGCAAAATCATGTCCTATTATAAGACATCAAAAGCATCAGGATTATTTTTATAAAGAAATTACAGTTGGGGAAAAGAGGAGTTCTCTTTATAAAGAAAGGACACAGTCCCCCCCAAATTCGTTTTCTTTTAGAAGCTTCAATGTTTAATGTAGGTGAAACTATAGGATATAAGGATATATCTTAGGATGCCAGCTAAGACATATTATGATGTAAATACTTATTATAATGGTAAATACGCTGGAAAAAATATAAAATAGGAAGCAGGAGGTGTTAGGGAACTAAGAGAGGGCGTCTTGGGTTTAGGAGAAGAGAGGTTGCAGCCTGTGCTCAGTAAAGATAAAAGATATGACAGAAGATATTGGCCTGGACCCCAGACGCAGGACGGAAACAGGAGTCACAAGACGGAGAGCTGGACTCCCCTGACAGCCTGTTCTAAGGGTGTAGCGAGGCCATCAGTGAACAGCCTTAACTTGATGGCCTGTCCTGGTCAGTGGAAGGGCGGCACTGAATAGTAATTAGCAGTCAGATTCACAAGCCTGTTATTTAGATAAAGAAATCAAGGCAGAGAGTGAAGGGTGAAGTCACTTGTCCGCGGTCATGCTCATAAAAATGCTAGTGATGACCATCCACTGTCATTTCTCTGCATTGGCTCCCTGTGCCAGGCTCTGTGCTAAGAGTTTTCTGTGCCTTATCAGGAGCTCTGTGAGACAAGAAAATGAGGGTGGACACACTAGAGGAGGTGCAGCTTCTCTAGAGCAGAGCCGGCCCCCAGCCCAGGCCCCACTGGCTCCTCTATGGAGGCCACTCACTGCCCGATGATAGGGGACAATGTCATCTTCTCACTCCCATGCGTTCACTGTGAGGGCCTAGAGGGCAGGGCCAATGTGCTGTTATCCCCCCCATTCCAGAACAAGCCTCAGGGCTTGGCTCAAAAGTATTTGTTGCATGAATAAATTGGTGCTCAGGTATGTTTATAAACAGTGCAGTCATGAATGGAAAATGAAAAGGAATGGGTATTATATGATGTGCAATGTTTCCCAAAGTGCCTTTATCTGTTGAAGAAATTTCTCATACCTCTGTGAAGGTCTCCCCGATTTTCCCCGATCCTCATTCAAAGTGATCACCCCTTCTACTAAACTTTGTAAATAAGTTTATTAAAACAGAAAGAGGCTAAAAGGAACAACAGGGCTCCTTTCTCCTTGGACAGATCTGTTTCTTGGTCTGTAGAATGGCGATAATGCCTCGTGGTGGCAGCCAGAGTGAAGGTTCTACGGATAATATGTAATAGTCACCGGTGCCTTCAGCACGGCACACATATATGTGCACGGTCCTAAAACAAAAGAAAGGAGCTGGACGTCGTTCTTGTCCTCACGGGTGCGATAACTTAGTGTGGGAGACAGACAAGTAAACAGATAATTGCAACACACAGTGTCACAAGTGCTGTCCTGAAGACACTAACTAAGTGTCAGGGGAACACGGAAGAAAACGCGCTGGGCTCAGCCCGGGGGTGTTAGACACGGGCTGTCCAATTTAATAGCTAAGACTGTAAACTCGGGATGCGGAGGCCGTGGGTTCAAATCCCAGCTTGACCACTTATCACCATCACTTATCACCTGTGTGACCTTAGGCAATTTACTTAATACACCTGTCACCTTCCACTTCCCTGTCTGAGAAAATGGGGGTAATAATGGTTCCAACCTGGTAAGTTTGTTGTGTAGCTGGAAATGGCAAATAATATCTAAAGTGCTCAGCACCACGCCTGACACACACGGTAAAAGCCTGGTCGGGACTTCATGGAAGCAGCTGTTTCCCAGACAGTGAGCTGGACTTGGTCAGAGAGACAAAGAGAGGTATTGCATGGAGACGGCCTTAGAGATGGAATAAAAATGGCTGAGTGGTGTGAGGGTTTTGATCTTTTGATTTTATGACCCACTGTATAAAGTATACTTTACATCACAAAGTGGCACACACACACACAGGACCCTGAAGCTGGAGTTTAATAAGACAATACTTACCCTCAGTGTGTGCAGTGTACTCTGATCTCGCCTATTATAGCCCGTCCCCTTACATTTTATTCTATTCCATTCTAATTTTTGTAAAGCCTTGTTGGAAAGTCTATTACATTGATTTCATGGCCCCTTAGTGGGAAGAGAACCACAGTTTGGAAAGCACTTACATCAGGAAATGGCGAGGGCTGTAGTTTTACAGTAGCTGAAGTGCAGGTGGGTGTCACCTGATTCTGCTACACCTTGCCTGGTCCTGAGCTCTAATATAAATGGAGGTGGGGAGAGATGGGGCTGGAAAGAAAGTCAGAGTCTTTATCATAAAGACCATCATAAACCACATTGCACAGGCCAAACTTGATTCTGCAGGTGGTGAGGAACCACCGTCGAATTCTGACGTGACTGGTCTTAAGGGTTAGAGTGATGGTTTTGGTTGGGGGGAGAGTGCAGGGGGCAGGCAGCTCAGCAGGAACCAGGGCTGCAGGAATGTCGAGGAGTTATGCTTTGACAAAAGAGCCACATAACTGCTAGATTCCATGATGATAAACTTTACATTATACACCTCATCCTAAAATACTGTGCCTCTCCCAGAATCTCAGATTCCATCCACTTATGGTTATACAGAGACTTGGCTGGGGGCTAGTTCTTAGGAGTCTCAGGGCTACACAAGGAGATTTCCCTCCTAACTGTATGTGCATTCAGTAGTTACACTATTAGAGAGGTTTGTCGCAATGTGGTTCATTTTTAACAAGTGATTTGAAAATATTGTGCACCTGATCTGAACTCTAACCCATGAGAAAAATTATTTTCCATACATAGGAAGGTAATACGTTTTCTGAGATATGAAATTTCGATGGCTATCAAAGGCTACTTCGTTAGTAAAACTCTTTTGCTGGTATTTGATGGCAGGGACTGTTTGCTAGCAGACTTTTTGGAAAATTAAGACTTAATGGTTAGAGAAACTAATATATATATATTTTTGAGACAGAGTCACATTATGTCACCCTAGGTAGAGTGCTATGGTGTCACAGCTCTCAGCAATCTCAGACTCTTGGGCTTAAACAATTCTTTTGCCTCAGCCTCCCAAGTAACTGGTACTATAGGCTCCCGCCACAATGCCTGGCTATTTGGGTGTTGTAATTGTCATTGTTGTTTCCCAGGCCCCAGCTGGGTTTGAACCTGCCACCTCTGGTGTATGTGGCCGGAGCCCTACCCAGTGAACTATGGGCACCGCTCAAGAAACCAACATTTTTATGAATGCCTGTGCTACACAAGGGATTTTATACATGCCATGCTAGGCATTCTTGTAATCCTCCTTTGGTTAACTAACTCAACTGATGAACAAGATTCCTATTCTTTTGATAAATCCATTGACCAGTATCGATAAATTTTAAAAACATAGATGGTTAGTAGACTTCTGTTCAGAACACCTGTGTTCTCCTGCAGCTCACTATATAGTTGTTAATTCAAATTGTACTTGTTCTTTTTACCCTGTGATTGACACGTACATTGAGGCCCTGATGTTTACAAAAAGAAACTTTTCCTTTTATGATATCTAAGTTGAATGCTTTGGAATGTCTTGATAAAAATCAATGCCCTGTCTAATCAAATGCTAGATTAAATTTGATGCTTACTCTTACCATTTACGGGAATAGGAAGAAGTGGTGAACATTTTCTTCAGTGGTTTTAAGCCCTCCCTCATTCTACTTTAAAGAATCTGACACTGGAAATCACACACATACACGTGCACAAAATGTCTACATGGGCATGGTCTATGCCAGGATGCCAGTAAATGGTCTATAATCTGCAAGCAAAGACCCTGGCTGCTTTTAATCAGAATGTTGCTAAATAAAAGGACTGTCTTATGTTTTAATTCAAAATAAGCTATTGAATGTCTCTCTACATAAGATTTTTTATTCCTCCCTGGTATTCCAGTTTCCAATTGCGGCATATCACAGCACCCAAAAGTTAGTGACTTAAAGTGGTAATAACATTTATTTTGCTGCATTTTGGGCAGGCCAGGTGGGAGCACCTTGCCTCTGCTATACTCCAAGCCACATGGGGCAGTTGGAAGGTCAGGGCTTAGGGCCATCTGAAGGCTGCTGGATTTAGTTTCTCAGGTGATGCTGAGAAGGCTCCAACAGTTGGGGTCTGGCATGAGGGGAGCTCCTTGGGGACCTTTCTGTGTCTCTCTGTGGTTTCTCCACGTGGTCTCTGCAGCATGGCAGTCCCAGGGTAGCCATAGTTCATGCAAGTCAACTCAGAGCTGTCAAGACACATGTTGAGAGAGAGAGAAGGGGGAGAGAAAGAGAAAGGAGGAGAGAGAGAAAAGGGGGGGAGGAAGAGAGAACAGCTCTATTGCCTTTTGTGATCTAACCTCCTAAATCAAATCACACAGTATCCTCTCTTCCATGATCTACTGATTAGAGCATGTACAACTGGGACCCCAGGTGCAGGAGGAGGGCACATGGACTCTGCCTTGGATAAATCAGTGTCAATGTCACATTTTAAGAAGAGCATGTGGGATGACATATATTTCAGTCATCTTTGAAAAATACTACCTGTTACACCTGCTTGGACTTAGTATTTTTTTTTTCAATTAACTGACCAGAAATTCTAATATCCCTGAATAAGATTAATTTCATTGTAATTAATTTAATTCTGACCACTAACCTGTGGATAGGGAGGATCACGGCCGTTCTGGGGACAAGGAAGCAGAGGCTGAGAGCAGTTGGAAGACCTGCCCTCTTCCTCTTCTGATAGGGGTTCAGGACCTGCACTTCCTATCTGTAAGGGGTATGTGTATTCCAATCAGGCCTGTTGATCAACACAACCCACTGGGTTGTCAAAAACCCATGATGGACAAAATGAAGTCTTCCAGTTCATTACACAGATGAGTCCAGACACCCCTAAGATTAGGGGCTTCCTAACTTTGTGGCATATTCGAATCAACTATAAAGTTAAAAAAAAAAGTCCTGATGCCTGGGTTGCAGGCTGAATCAATTAAATCACAATGTCTAGAAGAGGGAACCAGGCATCAGTTGTTTTTATTATTTATTTTTTTGAGACAGAGTCTAGCTTTTTTTGCCCCTGGTAGAGTGCTATGGCATCACAGCGACCTCTAACTCTTGGGCTGAAGTCATCCTCTTGGATCAGCCTCCCAAGTAGCTGGGACTACAGGAAGCTGCCACAACACCAGGATAATTTTTAGAGACCAGGTCTCACTCTTGCTCAGGCTGGTCTTGAACTCATGAGCTCAGGCAATCCACCCACCTCGGCCTCCCAGAGTTCTGGGATTATAGGTGTGAGCCACTGTGCCTGGCATCAGTCACTTTTAAAGATTCCTGTGTGATCCAAAATGTGAAGCTACCCACATCCTAGATCCCCCCAATCGAATCCAATCCCCCACCATTTCAGGTTTTCATTTGGCTCTCTCTTCTCCTCTCTCTCTTTCTTTCTCTCTCTTGCCATTGCACTTGGATTCTCTATTTTTGCCCTGAACTGTTTACCCCAATGGTTTTACTCATGTAGATTCTTCTACCAAAGTTCACACCCTCAACTGGAGTAGAGGGACATGGCCAGGTTGGGCTCTTTGCTGCTCTGAGTCCGTTTTCTTATCCATAATATACTGGCGATGATGATGATGAGGTCATGGTAGTAATGATGCCCACATTGCCATATGATCATAAGAATTAAAAGAGAGAACCTTGGCGGTGCTCAGCAAGCTTGTTAAAATATTTGTTGAGTGAATGAAAGAATCTGAATCATTTTATGTTTCCTTTATGACCAAAGAAATTAAGCCAACATGAATCTGGATTCAGGTATTAAGCACAAATTAAATATTCATTCTTAGGGTACATTTGTTTTAAATTTAACACATGGGTTCATGAACGATGCTATAAAGAACCCATTCTTTAAAATATTAATATAAATATCTATGCACAAGGGGGAAATAATTGCGGAATTTTATCTCCTCTGACAAAGGGGGAAAAAGCCCATTAAAAATATTACTTTCTCCCCTTCAGACAGAGAGTGGAGGTGCACTGCAAGAAATCCAAGTTCACATGAAAAGGACATGATAAAAAATGCAGGTGCTGTGAAACATTTATATGGGCCGGGTGTAAGACAGTATGTAGGCTTGAATTTGGAATGACATTTTGGCATACAACAGATCTCCCATAGGCGGATTTGAAATTTCCAGAAAAGTCTTAAAATGACATCTTTCAAAATGAACAATCATCAAATATGCCCAAGTCATTACCTCAAAGTACTTTGCTAATGAGACAGGCTGAAGAAATAGCTAAAAATAATTGACCCCAGTTTTACAGCTGAGAGTTGTAAAAAAAAAAAAAAAATCCAAAAATGCTATTGCAGGGTATGAACCTAGAATTAGGCCTTGGCAACCGTTTAGCATATTAAACACAAACATTAGGGCATGTCTCACTCAGCACAGAGAAATTGCCAATAGCTCTTTACTCACGAATTTCAAATTGCTTTACAAATTACTTGTTATCACATTCCCTCCCGTAAATCTTAGTCCACTGGTACAATGCTGTGGTTTAAAAAATGACATGAGCTTCAATATCCAATGAGATGTTTGCCCCAGTACCTCACAGGATCCTTACACAAGCCTGGAAATTGAACAAGGTAGGTTTTATTGTTCCTATTTTGTAGATAGAGAGGTTGCGGTCTCCTGAGGCTAATATCTTGGTTACGTGGACAGTCTTTGAGATGTACACATTGTCAGTTACTTTTTCTTTTTTCGGAGACAGAGTCTCCCTCTGTCACCCTAGGTAGAGTGCTGTGACACCAAAGCTCACAGCAACCTTAAACTCTCGGGCTCATTTGATCTTCTTGCCTCAGCCTCCCAAGTACCTGCTCTACAGGAGCTTGCCAACTATACCTGGATGGTTTTTTCTACTTTTAGTAGGGACAGGATCTTGTTGTTTCTCAGGCTGTACTCAAACTCCTGAGCTCCAACAATCTACTCTCCTCAGCCTTCCAGAGTGCTGGGATTACAGAAGGGAATCACCACTCTCAGCCAAGAATAGTTAATTTATTAATTCACCCTTCCCATTGAGCACCTCCTATGTACTAGGCATTATTCTAGATACCGGTTGTGGACAGTGAAGCTGACAGATGAAATACCTGCCCTTGTGTAGAATATTTTCTAAAGGTAAAATGGACAATAAATGGGAAAGTCAATCAATAAACAAAAACATCTCCTGTGGTCATAAGTGCTATGGGGACTGAGGGGACAGGGTGGTATAGTTCACAAGGGGTGGGAGGTAAGTGGGGGTAACAAGGCCCCAGGAAGAAGCATTGCTGGGTGGGAGACACAGAGGTACAGGCCGAGATGGGAAGAGCTGCTGGTTTTGAGGACCAGTGTCCTGGAGCAGGGAGAGAGATGGGGCCAGAGTGCACTGGCCATCTGGGGTTGTGTGGGTCACATGGACTTTATTTAAATGTCATAAGCACCACTGGAGTGTTTTGAAAATGGGTTTCGGGGCAGGGGACTCATGAATTGGTTGATTTCTATGTTGCAAAGACCCCTCTGGTATTGTATAGAAAGCTGGTGGTAGAGAACAGGAGGAGAATCAAAGCGGCCAGCTAGAGGCAGATGGCAGCTGGCCAAACTGTCTGGTCCAAGTAAGAAAAGACAAGGGCTTGGTGGTGACAGCAGATGGACATCTCATCTGGAGCTGGTGAGAAATACTTTGATTCGGGATTTGGGGGATTTTTCGGTCCAATTTTAAATGATGCTGCCAGCCAAGCAGGTGGGAAAGACTAAGGAAGAGGTTGCTGGGAAAACACGGAGGAGGGCGGCTGGGGACCTGTCGGCTTCCACCTTCCCACAGGAGGAGGCAGCCTGGAGCTTGGGGCTGGGAGAGCCCAGTGCTGGAGACATATGTTTTGGAATCACAGGCATGTAAAGGACATTTAAATCCACAAAGTCGGCTGAGACCACCCAGAAAAAGAGAGTCATTGGACAAGAGGTCTCAGAACTGGGATTTTAATTCTTAGTTTTACTTAAAAATGAGCTAGAAAGATAGAGGGAGCATATTAGTTCTATGAATTGATGTCACAAAATACCTATATTAAGCGGGTGAACAAACTGCCAAGAAAACTTTTCTTTACATTTTACATTACTATGAAGGTACAGACGATTAGGTTACATTGTGTTTGTGTGGTGAAGTCCAAGTTGTAGTTGTGTCTCACACCCAGTAGGTGTGCCATGAATCCTTACATTGTGCCCATTAGGTGGGAGCACACCAATCCCTCCCCTTCCTCCTCATCCCTCCTCCCTAGTTGAGTTTAATTGTGATTTTCTCTTGTGTGAAAATGTAGTTGTTCATCTGCTCGTTTCATATTAGTATTAAGTACATCGGATACTTGCTTTTCCACTCTTGTGGATACTTTACGAAGGAGAATGTTCTTCAATTCCATCCAGGTGAATACAAAAGATGTAAAGCCTCCACCTTTATTGTACACGTATTCCATGATATACATATACCACAGTTTGTTAAACCATTCCTGGGTTGAGGAACACTTGGGTTGATTCTACATCTTGGTTATTGGGAATTGAGCTGCGATAAACATTCTAGTGCAAATGTTCTTATGGTAAAATTATTTTTTCTTCTGTGTAGATACCTAGTAAGGGGATTGTGGGATCAAATGGAAGGTCAACTTTCAGTTCTTTGAGCACTCTCTGTGCTTCTTTTCAAAGAGGCTGTATTAGTTTGTAGTTCCACCAATGATGTAAACGTGTTCCTTTGTCTACACATCCATGCCAGCATCTGCAGCTTTGGGAGTTTGTGATGTGAGCTATTCTCATTGGGGTTAGGTGGTATCTCAAGGTAGTTTTATTTGCATTTCTCGATGATTAGGGAGAATAAGCATTCATTCCTGTGTTTGTTGGCCATTCTTTTGTCTTCTTTGGAGAAGATTCTGTTGACATCTCTTGCCTAATGATAAATGGGATTATTTGCTCTTACTGTTTGGGAAACTTTTTAAAAACATGTTTTGGAAAATCACCACCAAGTACAAGAATGGAGTGTTGACTGTTGGGGCAGTGAGACTGAACTTGGTATAACATCCCAGCACAACTTCTATCAGCTCGAACATCTCAGAAACTACAGGCAACTTGGGTTCTTATCTAGAAAGCAGGGATGACAGCAGCACCCTCAGAACCTACAGGCTTAGCAAAGTCAGCGTGCTGTGGCCCTGCACACCCTGAGATGATTCTTCCCACACCATGTTGGTTTGAAATGTGTTCTCCAAATGAGCCCCAGAGCTTTTGACTAGAACCACAAGTATCAAAGAGACTTGAATTCAGATCTTTGCTACTCAGTTCACCAGCTGCCTTGACACAACATGTGTGACTTCAAGTACCATGAACTCAGTTTTCTTCTCTTTACCAAGGGGATCCAACACCAAACCCAATGGGTATCATTGGGTAACTGTGAAAATGTGTTTAAGCACACAGCACTGCTGTCTAGTAAGTCCTCAGTACATCCTCATGATCGAGGTCATCACTGTGATGTGCAAGAAAGCCCTTTGCAAACTGTAAAACCTTGTGCACCCCAAAGAGATGTCTCAGTTGTTATTCACAGGAGACTCATTGCTGCCAAGTTGAAGGGCTGCCCTTCACCAAAGCTTGAAGCATCTCTTTCTCCAATCCTTTATGGGATCTGTGATTGTTTTCTCCTCTCAGATTTGGCCCTGGCTCACCCCCTCCAGGAAGACTTCCCTAATTAATTGCACTCTGTCTACTCTTTATTCTCCAAACACTGGATCCTTAGGAGTAAATTCAGCTTTACAAAACAGATGAATTAAGTTAATTAGTTGTAGCACCAGAGGATTCCTCAGGATTGCTGTAAATCATGCTCTCCCAAAGCACAGTTAAACAACACGCAATTTACAAACATTTGATTAACACTCAGGGGCTCTGGGACATTGATAGTGCCCAAATCGAGCCCCAGCTTTGGTGTGGTCTATTTTAGTGCTCATACATTAAATTGACTTTGCTTGTCTTCAGGGCTGGCTTTGCCTCTTTTAGGATTTACTATTAAATTCCCGAGGAGAGGGCCCTGGACTATAATTTCCACCACCTTCAGGGAGGAAATGCAGGAAAGTGCCCTAGGTGATTCTGCAGGAGGGGAGACTACAGTCTGATCAAGCCCCATTCACACCTGTTGTACAACCTTCATTGCCTCTCCACCATGGAACGTGTGAACTTCTTGGAATGGGAGTAAATTGTATACAAGGAGTGGGAAATTTGTGTACAGTAACAAGGGATTGTGGAACTACAGAAGGTAATATTTTAGAAATTTTTCTCTTCTTAGTTTGTTTCCTGTGTTAGCCCCTCTTCAAATTATGGTAAAACTTTTCCATGGATGAGCTTGGCTTCAGGGACAACAGTACAATGGGATGCGGAGGAGAACAGCCTGCTCCTCCTCAACTCAGGAGGGGAAGGCTTTGAGGGACAGAGATGGCAAATCTCCATGTGACAGTGCTGAACAAAAATATAAGGCAGCTAAGTCCTGGCTCCTTCTGGGAAGGAAGCAAAAGAGAAGATAGGGACTCCTGCACTTTGGGTTCCATAAAAGCCAGAGACAGATGCCCAAGGTGAGTTCAGAGGGCTGAGCAGCCAGAAGACTCCATGAAATTAAATAAAGATCTCCTGAGAGGGGCATGGAAGAGCTCTTTAGAAGAGTCAGCTGGATGATAGCCCAGATCAAGTCCAGACACTCCACTTTCAGGAACGATGGGACGACACAGACTTTGGAGGTGGGACGACCACCAGCAGATGCAGACACAGAGCTCCTCCCCAGCCTTCTGGAAGCTCACAGTGAGTCCTTGTTAGCGGTCTTCTGTTTTCGTGACCTTCCTGGTATGGCATGACCTTGACATCTGTTTCCACACTCCAGGCTCAAGAAAGTCTGTCTTACACCAGGCACTCCCTGGCTCATGAGAAGAGCTGGGCACTGCCTACAGGGCCATGGAAACCCTCAGGCCTTCTCGCTTCCTGCCCTGCTCTTGCTCTATGCTGAGCCCCCACCTGGCTCCAGGCTTGGGCTCTGTCCTGGGAGGAAGATCTGCTCCACTTCTGGCATCCGGGCTCTCTATCTGGTCCCCCTAGTGTTCCCTTCCTAATTAGGAAATTAAGGATTCAGGCCCAGCCATGTTTTCCCCCATTCAATTCTACTGCTGCGTAAATGATGATAACAGTCAGTTATCAACACCTTCTGTCCACTTTTTCACCTATCCTCATTTTAGCATAGAGAGACATGTGTATATATATACAGGGGGCCAAAAAAGTGTACACACATAGAGAAAATGCCTGTAGTCAACTTGTAATACTCACTAAACACCAATAACAAAGGTGAATACACATCACAGTGAGGACCTCTTGGAATCACAGAAGTCAAAGGTGACTAAGGATTACAAATTTAACACAGTTTTTTCCTTTCTTAAGAAGTATACACATTTTTTTGGCACTCTGTGTATGTGTGTGTATTTTACAAAAACAAGAGATAGCAACCTATTCACTAATCTGCACCTGTTCTTTTTCCGTTTTAGCAATGTGTCATGAACATTTCTCTAGATCTATATACAGTCAAGTGCCACATAATGATGTTTCAGTCAATAGCAGGTGAAACATGTCACGGCAATCCCTTAAGGTATAATACTGTACCTTTTCTATGTTTAGATACCTTACGACACACACATATTTACCATCATGTCACAACTCCCTACAGTATTCAGAACAGTAACATGCTGGCAGGTTTGTAGCCCAGGAGTAACAGGCCTACCATGTAGCCAGGTGTGTGTTGGGCTACACATTCAGATTTGAATAAGTACACTCTATGATGTTTGCATGTGATAAAAATCACCGATTGACACATTCTCGGAACATATTTCCATCATTAAGGGAGCGTGGCTGTATAGAAAATCAACTCATCCTTTTAATGGCTGAGTAGTATTCCACAATGTGGAGCAGCATAATGTTGGTCACCATTACCACACTGAGGAACACTGAAGTTGTTTCCTTTGTAAATGACACTGTAATAAGCATCCTTACACATGCCAGCTCACAACTAAATCTCATACTGCTATTGAGTATATCTAGTTTTCACAGTGGTTGGCGGGTACACAGGTATAACTAGGCTGACTTAAAATGGAATTTCTGGGTCAATTGGTATGTACATTAAAAAGGTTATAGGTGCTGAAACTGCCAGATAACACAAGAGAGTAAACTTTATAGCTAAACTTACTTGCCACTCACTGGCTGTTGACTTTTGGCAAGTTTATGTAAGCTTCTGAAATTCAATTTCCTCATCTACAAATGGAAATAATATATATATTGAAGCATGAAGTTAATAAACAGATGCCAGCTAGCACAAAGTAGAAGCTTAATAACTTACATCTCTTTAATATCCTGCTGTTATTAAAAGACAAATGCTGAACTTACAATTAGCAGAAAGAGTAAAACCAAGGGCGTGTAGATGGAAAGCCCACATGTTAATCTTAGCTCTCCCATTATTGGTATCAATCTGGGCAAATCCTTTGAATCTCTGGGCCTCTAAAGCCACAATTATTAGAGGTAGAGGTCAGAATAAGCTGCGTCTCCATTCTTTTGCAGCTCCATGATCTCTATAATTGCTTACTTTATTTCCAAGGCATTATTGGGAAGAAGCTATCAGTATTTCATATCTGCACAACTTATTTGTGCTGAGACAGAGACAAGATTACAAAATAAACAAACATCCTGGACCAAGCCCTTATGAGTGATAAACATGGTTGACCCCTAAAGAACGATTTTATGAAGACTCCATTGGCAATCACAGCAACAATAAAAACAAATAAGTGGGACCTAATGAAGCCAAAAGCTTCTGCATAGCTAAGGACACAGTAATTAAAGCAAATAGACAACCTTCAGAATGGGAGAAGATATTTGCACATTAGGAATCTGACAAAGGGCTGATAATCAGAATCTACAGAGCACTCACACTAATTAACAAGAAAACAGCAAACAATACCATTTATCCCTGGGAAGAGATATGAACAGAATATTCATATTCAACAGAAGACAGATGAATAGCCAAAAAACACATGAAAAATTCTCACTGTCCCTAATAACCAGAGAAATACAAATCAAAACCACCCTGAGATATCACCTAACTCCAGTGAGAATAGCCCAAATCACAAAGTCCCAAAGCTGTAGATGCTGGCACAGATGTAAAGAGAAGGGGACACTTTTATACTGTTGGTGGGACTGCAAACTAATACAGCCTTTTTGGAGAGAAGTATAAAGAATCCTCAAAGAACTAAAAGTTGACCTTCCATTTGATCCCGAAATCCCATTACTAGGTATCTACCCAGAAGAAAAATAAAATTATTTCACCATAAGAATATTTGCACTATAATGTTTATCACAGCTCCATTCACAATTGCAGAAAGAGTAAAACCAAGGGCATTGGATGTGGAATCCGTCCAAGTGCTCACCAACCCATGAATGGATTAATAAACTGTGGTATATGTATACCATGGACTACTATTCAGCCATAAAAAGATGGAGACTTTACATCTTTTTAATTAACCTGGGTGGAGTTGAAGAACATTTTCCTTAGTAAAATATCACTAGAACAGAAAAGCAAGTATCCAATATGCTTAATAGTAACATGAAACCAGTAGATGAACAACTATATTCTCAAACAAAAGAAAAAGACAATTAAATTCAAGTGGAGGGAAAGGGGGAAGGGGTTTGGTGGGTTCTCACCTAATGGGAGCCATGTAAGGGTATATAGCACACCTCCTGGGTGAAGGGTTCAACTATAACTTGGACTCTACCTAACAAATGCAAACAATGTAATCCAGGCATCTTCAAACTATGACCCGCAGTCCATATGCTCTTCAAACTATGACCTGTGGGCCACATGCAGCCCACCTAGGACATTTATCTGGCCCACCAGGTGTTTTTGCTGCCACTGCCTGTCCTGCATAGCAGCCGACTCGTCCCGGGGCCCACAGTCCGGCCCTCCAACGGTCTGAGGGACAGTGAACTGGTCCCCTGTTTTAAAAGTTTGAGGACCCCTGAATTGTAACCTAATAGTTTGTACCCTCATAGTAATCTGAAAAAAAAAAAAAAAAAAGGAACACAAAAACCACAGTTGGTCCCTAACGAAATCAAGTTCTTCTTTCTGAACTCAGCTGTTGTCAGATCTTAGCTGTGGTACTACGTCCACTAGGTTCTCAAACTATCTTCTTACAAAGAGGTTCATTAGAATCATCTCTGTGGGGACTAGAGGGTAGAAAACAGATTGGTTCCTAAAACTCTGTTCAAAAGCTCAAGTCCCATTCCCTGACCCCCCCCCCAAGGCTGACTCTATCTCTCCCCAGCAGGCTCACAAAGCCTCTATCAACAATGACCCCACAGTCTGTTCTGTGGCCTAGTTACCTGCATGTCTAAACTTTTGGTCCTGTGTCTAAATTATTGTTGTATCCCCGAAGTGTCTGACCTAGGGCCTGTCTTTTGCCTAGTAGAAGCTCAAGGAACCTCTGATGAATGGAAAATTATTGTGAAACTGCTCTTTTTGTATAAGTAAACTGATTCAATGCCGTAATGATACAAGCCTCTTCTCTTTCTCAGTAAACTTTTCTTATAAGTGCAGCTAAATTTAAGTTCTGACTCATAAAGTATTAGTGTGTTTCACCATGTGAGGACACAAGGAGAAGTCGCCGTCTATGATCCAGGGAGTGACCCTCACCAGACACTGAAATGCTGGCGCTTGGATCTTGGATTTCCCGACCTCCAGAACTGTGAGGAAGACATTTCTATGAGTAAGTCACCCCATTTATGGTACTTCATAATAACACCCTAAATAGACGATGACCTTTATTTATTCATCTCCTTCACTAACATTACTGTGTCCTAGAAGCAGGAACCCAGCTCTAGGTAAGTTCAGTAACAATTTCCAGATGAGCTAGTCGAAGGTCTAAAATCAGGACTCAGCCTTTCTGACGCTCGATTCAGGGCTCACTTTATCCCATGCAGCAGTAATAATTTAGTGCTCATAATTCCATACACCACTGTTTTCCATGGTTATTTTAATATGTGGTTTTCATTTTAATCTGCAGTTTTCATTTTAATATACAGAAACACCTGAGCATATTGAACTTTTCTAGTTCTGTAGGATTTTTAAGAAATTAAAAAAATCAATCCATACATTTCCCAGGTGATAATTTTTTCCTAAACCTCATGTTACATAATAGAACATTTATTTTTATTTCAGCTTTTAAGCTAGAGAATCCATTAATAACGACTGGAGAAGTCACCATGTTTCTGACAGAAAATGTTAATTTAACTAAATGTCAACTTGCATCATTCCTGTTATTTGGCTGGTAAATGGTGTAAATGATGAGTGATGGAGTTTCAAAACAAGACTGGGGCTTTGAAATGTGCGCTCTTCCCCCACTTCATGTTTTTTGAAACCTGATACCATATCCAAGATGGAGGGTTGATGTAAGTGGAATTGGAGAGCTTCATAGTAATAGCCATAATAGACATCTATTTAGTACGTGTTGAATATAACATATGGGTAGGAATTTTTCAGAGCTGAGAAGGCTACAGCTTCCACACACTTGTTCTAATGACTTGCAATGCCTCAGCACGTGCAGAGAAGACTTGCACTCTAACAAGGACTCTATAGGCCTGGAATCCAGATGGTCCTGGGTCAAAGTTCTGACTTGTCATTTCATCTCTTTGTGAGTCTGTAACTCCTCTATCCCCACTGAGCCTCAGTTACTTCTTGGGTAAGATGGAGATGATACTTATCTTTCTCACAGGATTGTTGGAGGACAAAAAGTAGAAAAGAAAGTGTAAATGTGTCCAGTACAATTGTTGTCACATAGAAGGGGGACTGCAGTCAAGCAGAATGTGAATCCAATAGGTCCCAACAGCAGATCTGAGAACAGCCACTGAGGAGGGTCTACACCGGGAACGCTGGGTCACCAAGATGAGGAACATGTTCTACATCATAGGTCCCAACAGCAGACCTGAGAATAGCCACTAAGGAGGGTCTATACTGGGGACACTGGGTCACCAAGATGAGGAACATGGTCTATATCATAGGTCCCAACAGCAGACCTGAGAACAGCCACTGAGGAGGGTCTACACCGGGAACGCTGGGTCACCAAGATGAGGAACATGGTCTACATCAGACTGCACTTGGACAATGCTGAGGGTCTTACTAGTCAGAGGAGAAGAGAGGCCTCTATAGAAGCAGAGGAGTGGTCTCCCAGGTAGTGTCACATAAGCCTCATCCTGGCTTCCAGGAAAGACAGGAAAAAGTCTCTGTGGCCTAGATTAGTCAGGAAGACTTTCTAGATAGGGAAGCCATGAACCAGAACTTGAAAGACAGGTGAGACTCCAGTAGGCAGAAAGGAGGAGGACGGAAGTTGAGGAGGAGGCATCCGGGGCCGCAAAGGCTCAGAATGTGGCGGATACACTCTGCCCCTGGAGCAGAGAAAGAGTGTGTATGTGTGGGACAGGAGAGCAGCAGAGGAGGAGAGGAAGAGAAGGACGAAGAGAAGGAGAAGGAGGAGAGGAAGAGACGGAGGAGAAGAGGAGAAGGAGAATCTGCAAAGTGCATTTATTCCAATTTGTGGAGGGCCTTGGATCTCAAACTGTGATCTATGTTTTCTCCAGCTGATGAAGAAAAGCCACGTTCATAATCTGCTGAAAAGTGGTCCTCTAGGAAGCACACTCTGAATGCAGAGCAGGGGCAGGGAAGACGCTGAAGGCAGGGGAGGCCGTGGACTAATGGGAGGTACGAGTCTGGACTAAGAGGGCTTGGGGCCTTGTGTTCCAGCAGCGTGGCTTAACAGCTGTGACACCATCAGCAAGCTCCTCAGATACTCTTAGCTGCAGTTTCCTTTTCTATTGAATGGGAATAATAACATCAGGACAATTTGTGTAATGCTCAAATACACAAATAGAGTGAGAGAATTACACTGTAAACTCTAGGACTGATCTGTTCAAAGGAACCTGCTGTGGTAATGGAAACAGTCTATATTTGAGCTGTCTGTGTTGGTAGTCATTGGATGTGGCTAGTGCAACTGAGGATCTAAATTATTAATTTTATTTAATTCAAATGAATTAAATTTAAGTAGCCACCATATTTGACAGCAGAGCTCTAGAGACTCGGGTAGTAAAAGAAGAATGAATTTTTAAAACAGAAAGGTCCAGGTTTCAAACATGGCTTTGACCCTACTGGGCAAGTCCCTTGAACTCTCTGGATGGGATATTAGCTCCATGTCCTTGAGCTCCGGGCTCCAGTTAGCGCGGGGACTTCTTGCTTCTCCTTAAACTCACTACGCTCTCTTAAGCCTGCCTGCCTCTGTGCTTGCAGCTTCATTAGATGAAGTAATTATCTACCTCCCTCAAGTTTGCTTTGTAGAAATTAAAATTTATTTTGTTTTTTTTTTTTTTTTTGAGAAAGATCTCTGCCTGTCACCTGGGCTCAAGTGCAGAAGCATCATAGTAGCTCACTGCAACCTCAAACTCCTGAGCTCAGGTGATTTTTCTGCCTTGGCCTCCCAAGAAATTCAAATTTCTTTCAGACCTGACCTGCCACACATTGTTCCCAAAGCAGGGCAGGCTCTGAGCTCTTCTCTGTGCCCCGTGCCCTCCGTGACTCCACTCAGAGCAAGCGTCACCCTCCAGCCTGCCTCCTGCCTTCCTCAGTGTTGACCAAAGGGAAACGATCGAATTTAATTTTTTTGTGGTAAAATACACAGAACATAAATTTATCTGTTAATGATTTTTCAGTGTACCCATCTGTGGCATTAAGCATATTCACGTGGCTGTGAAATTATCACCCCCAACCTCTCCAGAACTTTTCCATCTTCCCAAGCTGAAGCTCTGCCTCCATTAAACACTAACCCCCCATTCGCTCTTCCCCCAGCCCCTGGCTACCACTACTCCACTTTCGGTCTCTACAAATTTGACTATTCTAGGTATTGAGAGTCCTATAAGTGGAACTTAGCCTAATGCCCTCAGGTTCTTCCACACTGCACCATACCTCAACATTCCCTTCCCTGTTAAGACTGAATAGGATTCCTTTGTACGGAGAGACCACATTTTGTTGACCCATTCATCCATCAGTGGACGCTCAGGTTGTTCTGGCCATTAGGAATAATGATGCTATGAAGATGAGCCTACGGCACGGGACTGTGTATCATTATTTTTCTGTGCATTCCCAACGCCAAGTACTGTTCCTGGAAATAGGAGAGATATTTAGTAAAGTATCCTGTGGAAGAAAGGGTGAGAAGGAAAGGTGAAGGAAGGAAGAAAGAGAGGTGGGGTGAGGGCGGCAAGCGTGCGGGCTGAGGTGGTCACAGCGCAGACACACACTGATTGGCTCTGCATCCCCATTGGGGACGCCCACCACGCTGGGAAAGGCAGGCTCAAACTTCACTCGAAGCAGTGATTTTCAACGGGTGTGCTGTGAGCGGATCTCAGGTGTGCTGTGAAAATTTTTAAAGATTATTAATTATTTTCAAATGAAGTTCAAAGCACAGCGAGTCTATTCTTTTTTTGACGCTTCTTTTTTGATCAACATAATTTAAGGGTGCTGCAGAAGTTTACCTAGAAGTTCAAGTGTGCAGTGAGATAAAAAAATGGTTCTAAAACATTGCCTTAAAGGTATCCTTATTCATTTATTTAATTTTAGTTTTTCCCACTAGCAAGAACCTGGTCTCTCAGTCAGAGGCCCTGTGTGTATTTTTGTCATTTCACTTAGATTAGTCTCAGTTTCTTCATCTTTGACATGAGACAATAGTTGATTTTTCTCTGGGCTGGGTGTGTGTGTGTGTGTGTGGTATAAAGATGAAATATCAGTATACTCTGAGAACTTGAAAGAACTATTCCAACTACAGAGATTTCAATTATTCTCTGAAACTTTTCTTTCTCCTATATTTCAATTACAGCAAGTCAATTAAAATCCATAATGGAAAAAGAGACTAGAGACTTAAAGAGAGTTTCCTTTCAAATTTCATTTCTAAACCTAGAGGCATCAAATTGTTAATTTTTTGTTTTTTCTACATTCTAATCACTTTCCGACTCTATTGAAGTTTGGGGTGTTCTATTTGGGCTTGACACACAGTCCGTAAAAATAGTAAGCCTTTATAACACCAGAAAGTCTTAACACACAACTACAGTAAAACTTCAGCCATGGGCGACATTTAAAGAATCCCCAGCCACATAATCACATTAACATTTCATGTGCCCAAGTTCAGCTGGAAGATATTTCCTCTCTTCTGTGTCTTCTTCCTGAAACGAAAATGCCCATGGAACTGGAGAGTCCCATTTGTGTCCTGTGACGAGCCCTCACAGAAGAGAGAGTTCTTCAGACCCCGTTCCCACACGGGCTGCTCCTCGAGGTAAACACAGCTTGTACGTGTGGGCAAACATCTTTTATCATTTACACCCTTTATAGGTCAGCCAGTTGGAGCTGGAGACACAAGAGGATTCCCGGAGAAATTCATTACTGCTACTCACTCTGGTTTTCCATCTCAATATAATTAAGCCTGGCTAATTGTCTATCAGGATTAAAATCATGCCAATAACAACCTTGTTCTCGAGTTTGGCTGTGCTCCAAACTTGTTAATCGCTCTTGGTGTACACTCGGTCATTCTGTACCTTGCTTCGGCTGTGAAATTCCTTATAAATAATATGCTTAGATAATAAGATCATCCTTGGATGACCAGGAACCGTCAACACACATGACACGAGCTGTGGCTCGTAGATCGGATAACGGAATCACGATGTGAGTCATTCTCAATAGCCTGGAACGTCAAGCTGAGTTTAACACGGTCTATCACTAGGAAGAAAAGGTAAGGTCCAGAATCCGTTGCATACGGATATGATAAGCAAGAGTTTGTAAACCAGTTTCGACTATGGAAAGTGGGCCCAAAGCTCAATGTGAGTGAATACCGCTTCTAAAAATACAAGATCTGCCTAGATGAATTGAAATTCAACATCTCATCTAACCTAACAGGCGTCGGGTCTAAGGTGGACTGTTATTCTAGGCACCTGTAGGAAGAAAGATGCTGCCAGTTAAAAGTAATGACCATACTTTCTGGTCACTTAGAATTTTATACTTAGTGAGAGGTCTCTTTGATGCGTTTGTACCTGATATCATGCGGCTCTGCCTCTGTGCTTTTTTGAGCACAGATAACTTTTCATTTCAAAGCTGAATCATGGCGAAATCTTCTGGAAGATCCTTTAAGTGTCCCTCAAGGGCTGCCCTTGTAGTAACAGCAAGGAGCGTAACATGAGCCCATGGAAGGGCAGGTGGGACGTGCAGCACCGTGTGAGGGCTGACCAGCGGCCAGTGGTGATGGGAGGGCATCAGCAGTTCTCATTTCTCAAATACGAGAGTGAGGGGTAACCTGCATGTTAGGGTTTAGAAGGCATGGCTTAGGGTCCAAAGCAAGAAAGATGATAACCCTGCTTTCCTTGGTGGGTCCGTATCTTAAGCAGGAATTGAACTCTGAGCAGCACTTCCCGTGCAGGCCCTTCCGGACTTACATACATATAGCTCCTCAGTGCCTGCTGAATGCTGCATGTGGTTCTGCTCATACCAATTGTCTTAGGGCAATGATCATTTTTGTCCCATGTTTCCTTTTGAAAGTGTATGGCCCTTGAGATCAAAAGTGTCTTTTTTCTTTCTGTCCCATTAGCAATTTGGATAGGACATGGCACATAGTAGGTGCTCAATAGATACGTGAACAGATGTAAGAAGAATGACTAAGGCTGGGTGTGGTGGCTCAGACCTATAATCCTTGCACTCTGGAAGGCTGAGGCTGGTAGATTGCTTGAGCTCAGGAGTTCTAGCTTGAGCAAGAGTGAGAGTCTGTCTCTAAAACTAGCCAGGCATCATGGCAGGTGCCTGTAGTCCAAGCTACTAGGGAGGCTGGGCAAGAGGATCACTTGAGCCCAAGAGTTTGAGATTGCTGTGAGCTATAATGCCACAGTACTCTACCAAGGGTGACGATGTAAGACTCTGTCTCAAAAAAAAACAACAAAAAAACAAAAAAAAGAAGGTATGACTATTGTACTATGATGGCCTCTGGACCACACATTTTTATCTCTTTCATAAGAATTTGCAAAAATGTCATTATGTTGTAGATGATGTTCAAGCAGTTGTATTTACACATACAAATGTGGCATTATCGATAGGCAAATTTCTTTCACTTCAACCATGCCCCTGGGACGGGGATTTCAAACAACTCCTCACCCCTGTCCCCTGCACTCACACACATGGATAGACTCGGTATTCTAAAGAGGAGCATTTGAGCCTTGAAGCCAACAGTATCTGGATGCAAAGCTAACTGTCTCATTCAGCTGCATGAGGGACTCTGAGGATTTTGCTTTCTCTTGATCTCAGTTAAGTAGACTTAACCTCATGTGATTACTGTGAGGGTGAAATAGCACATACATGGAGCCTATAACGGTACTTGCTATAAATGCCAAGTTTATAAAGCAAATTTACAAAGCCCTTCCATGGCCACCACGTCTTCTGATGGGCAGGCCCTTCCTGACCAGGATGCTCTTCTAGTCCTGTTTCAAACACTAAATAGAGAGAAAATAAAGGAGCTTGCACAAAATCATAGTTGCAGACTGGGATCTCTAATCCAGTTCTTCTTATCAAATCACACTGATATGAAATGACCTGGAAAGAACATTAGAGATAATCTATCTTCACACTCTCACTTATCACATAAGGAAACTGAGGAACAGAGAGAGAAAGCGATTTGTTTTCAGCACATTCAGCTGCTGGTGGCAGAAGTGGGAGTGGCATTTTCTCCCAGGACATAGGCGTCCAAGTCTGAAGGGTGGGTTCTCACGCGGTGCTGCGTGGTCTCCTGTCCTTTCTCACCTCTTCTACTCCTTCCACACTGACCTCACGGCTAACCCTGAAACACGCCAGGCTCATGCCCACATGTACTTGGCTTCACTCTGTCCAGAAAGCTCTTCCCTGTGTCTGCTTTCTCACCCAATGCAATTCTCTACTCAAATGTCACCTGTGCAGAAAGCCCTTCTCTATCCAAAAATAACCCGTTAGACCCTAAATAAAAGAGCCCCAGGGCACTGTCTACCATTTCCAATTTCCTTCTGCTATTTTCTTTATGGCTTCCCATAAACAAAGCCACTTTCCAATATTATACATTTATTTACTTGTTTAATCTTGTTTCCTTTCTACTATGATGCAGGTTTTGTGAGGACAGCGACCGGGTTTGTTCTGTTTATCATGATATCAGCACCAGAACAGTGCCTGGTTCATAGTTAAGGGCTTAATGAAAACATTTGTTAAATGTTTCCTATGTTCTCAGCATTGGGAAAAGCACTAAAAAAATAATAGCAAGTTAAAAAGACATTCCCCTCCACCCTCACGGAACGTCTAGTCTAGTGATGGACAGAGGCAGTGATCAAATAATCACAGAATAGACAGTGCCATCAAGGGTGTCCTCAGCAGAAGTGAACTAGTCTTGAGGTGATGGGAAGATTCCTCAAACAAGTCAATTTCTATGACACGTGTGATGGGCAAGAAGGTGTCAACTAGTAAAGAGTAGAAGGTGTCAACTAGTAAAGAGTAGAAGACACGTGTCCCAACAGAGGAAATATGAGCATTCGATCTTGTGGCAGGAAGGGATAATGGCAGAGGGCAGGTGTCAGAGGAACGGGAAACCAGGTCAAAAGGACAAGTTAAATTTGGCCCTTATTCTGGGGGCCCCATGAAGCCATTGGAGGGTTTTGATCAGAGAGGTGACACAGCCAGGTCCATATTTTAAAACAATCCCTTTGTTTGAAAACCGTCACTTTGGCTGTCGTCTGGTGAATGATCTGGAACAGGACAAGGCAGAAATCACAATAACCAGTCTGGAGGCCACTGCAATAGTCCCCGAGGGGAAGTGACCGTGACTTATACCCAGAGGGAGACAGTGCAAGTGGAGAGAAACGGACAGCTTAGGTGATCGCAGAGCCACAGATTTGGTTAGAGATCAGGTGAAGACAGAGGAATAAAGTCAGTCAAGATAACTCTTGCTATTATTATTTTTTTAACTTTTGCAATTGGAGAGAGATGGAGAATCCCAGAAGAGAAACAGCTCATCAACCCTATGGTGGATCTGTTAGTTTTGAGGTGCTTTAGACATATCTAGGTGGAGGTATGAGATAGACAGAAAAAATGTGTGGGCTGCAGCTCAGCAGAGCTCTGCAATGGGGATAAAACCCGGGTAGTCAGTTCTCAGTGGTCCTCAAGGTTAAGGAATGGCTTGGCGCCTCTAGCTCAGCGGCTAGGACACCCGCCACATACACAGGGGCTGGCGGGTTTGAATGGGGCCCGGGCCTGCCAAACAATGACAACTATAACAACAAGAACAACAAAAACAGCAGGGCATTGTGGCGGGCACCTGTACTCCCAGCTACCTGGGAGGTTGAGGCAAGAGAATCACTTAAGCCTGAGAGTTGGAGGTTGCTGTGAGCTGTGATGCCATGGTACTCTACCCAGGGCGACATAGCGGAAAGTTAAGCAACCCCATCATTTAATGGCCAGGTAGAAAAGGATGAGCTCAGCTGAACACAGATGAAGAAAGAAAAGGCCAGGTCCAGAATCTGTTGCATGAGGATATGCTGGTGAGAGTTTACAAAACCGTCTTGGATTCCATAAAGTGGGTCCAAAGTTCGATGTTAGCTAATACAGCTTCTAAAAATAGAAGATTTGCCTAGATTAATAGACAGATGTGAACCTGAAAGGGCAGAGAGGAACGGCCAGAGGAAATGTTACTAGGAAATATTACGAATGCACAGACCAGGAGAAAGTGTCCGGTGGAGGTGGGGGAAGGTTTTTCACAGGCTGGAGTGGTCAACAATGCCAAACACAGCAGAGCCATCAAGGAAGACAGTTACTGAGACTGGCCCTGGAGCTTGAGGATGCCAGGACCATGTGGTGACTTTAGTTGAAGGCTGCTCAGGTGGAACAATATTATAAGAAACTGGATTAGAAGAGGCCAAGGGCAGGATAACAAGAATTGTAATAGGGGCTGCAATAAAAGACCTTTAAAAACCAGCTATGTGATTAACAGAGATGAAGAAGAAATGTTATAGCTGGTGGGGAATGTGGGGGTTCCTGGAGGGTTAGTTATTGATTGATTCAAAACTGAAGTGACTCAGGCATATTTAAATGACGGCAGGAAGGAAGATTGTTTCAAAGGACACATTTCAAAGCCTATGTGAAGAAATTGGCCTTGGCAAAGGAACTAGGACCACTCCCTTCTGTTGTAATGGGAGGAAAGCAAGTGGATGCACTTAAGTTTGCATCTTTAATGGAAGGAAGGTGAAGGGTTCTCCTTTCAAAGATTTACTTAGCATGTAAAATAGGAGGTGAAACCACATACTGAGAGTCAGAGGGGAGAGAGGGAGGATGGGAAGGAGAAGGGGGTCTGAGGAGAATGGACAAAGTGGGAAGCATTTACTGCAGAGAGTGAGACAATAGGTTGCACAAGGGGACCCAGTGGGATGTGAGTGCCTTTAAAATTGGTGGTTATGCCAGTCTGCCAACTGAAGTGACACTGCAGTCACCTGGGCAGAAAAAGATTGACTGGGTTGAATCAAGATGGCTGTTTTTCCTAGATGCACGAGATGAAAAACCTTTGCAATGGAGCCAAAGGTTGTGGCAAATATGTTCCTGAGAGGAAGGCCTCGTGGGTGTTTCTAGTCTAAATTATGGACAATCTGTTGAACAAAAGTGTATTTCTCATTACACATACTGGTTGGATGGAAGACATTTCCTCTTTCATTCATTCTTAATTCAAGCACTTTTCCAGGTGGGATACTGGGAATTTCATGCTTGGTGGGGTTGGTTTGTTCATGTCCACCTTCCACACTTGACTGTGAGCTGTTCGGAAGGAAGGGGGCATGACCCATCCAACATCTGGACGGCCGGTGTCTACCTTGGTGTTTTTCACACGGGAGATGCCTGATGTTTATATACATTATATAAACTGATGTACACAGAGGACATTTAGAGGGATCACCAGTAAGATATTTCCCCGTCCCATCTCTAATAAGACAAATAATAACCACCACCATCCTCCATGCAGATTGATAGTTTTCTGTTCTCAAAATAGAACAGAGTGGGTTCTGAATGAGAGATGTGGTCATTATTCTCTAGTTCTTTTTGCTACTTCTCCCCTTTACAGAGAAATGAGAAAAAGAGGAATGAACCAGACTAGATGGTTTTAAAATTCTTCATTAGCATCCACACTGAATAAATTTCAGTGGCAGGAGCCGTAACGTGGCTTTCACCGTATCTGATGTGCAGCAACGAAGCCTGCCAATCTCACAACCTGTCTTGAGATGAAGAAGGTCAACATATCAGAAAATAAAATCAGTAGCAGAGATTTCAAAGAAATTCATCCCAAGAGTTCTTCTCAATGAATGCAGTGCAAGATTGAAGAATTCAATTACATGAAAAAGAGGCCTTTTTTTTTTCTAATACCGTGCCCAGCTATTAGTTTTTTTGTCATTGCTAACATGAAGGCATATTGTTAGCCATCAGGAAATCTCAACAAATTCATACATTCAAATCACAAGGGATTTGTTTGGTAGATGGATCTGAGATCTGGTCTGCCCCCAACTCCTCACTCAAGATTTCATTTCTGCCAGGGAGAATGTTATTCTTAATCAGACATAGAAAAACCCAAGGCATTGCCACTGAGCTGCCTTATACCTTGAGGGAACAAAAAAATCCTGCTGTTAATTCTAATAGGACATTAGAATTAACTTTTTTATTTGGAGTCGACCAATTGAATTTCTTCTGTTTTTAGAAGCAGGGATGGTGAGGGGGTCATCTAAGAACATTCTGGAAAGCAAGAGCCTTAAAATATATCTTATTTTTTTACCTGATAAATCAAATTCTAGGGATTGATTTAAAAGAAGTACTGTTTTAGTCTCTAACGTATGAAGCTTCAGTGATGAGAATGTTCACTGCAGCACACTTCAGTGGTTGACTGGCAGCTCACTTTGATGTTCTTGCTATCCAGAGATAAGAGTCCGTTTCTTATCCTTCAATTTTAGACTGGTCTGGGGACTTGTTTTGAACAAAAGAATGTGGTAGAGAGAACATTTTGCTTGTTTTAAAGCTTAGATGTTGAGAGGCCTTGGAGCTTTCTGGGCCATCTTAGAGTGCCGTCTTGAAACCTCTCGGTAAGAAAGTCAGTCTAGCTAACTAGAGGGTGAAAGGCATCACGAAAAAAGACCCCCTTCTTCTCCCCAGTGTGATCAGCACCAACTTCCAGACAAGCAAATGTGTCCATCTGGGACCTTCCAACTCAACTGACCCTCCAACTGAAAAGACCTACTTGAGGGGGCCCAGCTCACATTAGCAGAAGCCACACAGCTACCCAACAGAAGCCTGAGGAATAATCAATAAATGTTGTTTTAAGCCATTTAGATACAGCAACAGGCAACTGATACATCAGAGAATTAGAAGAGCAACACAACAATACTGAAACGGTTAAGTAAATGATGCCGTATTCATACACTAGAATATAATGCAAATATTACGAATCCTAATTGAAGAGAGTCTTCAGTGACTTGGGGATGTGCCTGTGTTGTAATGTTTAGTGAAAGCAGCCTAAAAATTTTTATATGAAATAAATTCCCAGTAAGCGACAGAGAAGATGACTAGAGAAATGACTCTAAAACACTTCAAAGGCTGTGATGATGGAATCAGCTATGTCTTCTGACTTGTTTTTCACCTTAGTTTCTTCCTTGTAATTGTAATTTGGCCTCCTCTCTTCACCCAAGCCAACAACTGTGAACGACGTTTAAAGCATCGAGGCCTCGCAGAAATCTTGCTAGTGTTACTAGGAAAGATTGGTGCCCGCACTTGCCCTGCCCTGCCTAACTTCCTCTCCTCACAGCTCTTCTCTGTCCACAGTACCAGTGGAGAAAAAGATCTTAAAATGAAACCAACCTGCTACAATGGACAGTCAATTGCAGAAAATTGACTCACTATGTCACCCTTGGTAGAGTGCTACAGCGTCACAGCTCACAGCAACCTCAAACTCTTAGGCTTAAGCAATTCTCTTGCCTCAGCCTCCCAAGTAGCTGGGACTACAGGTGCCTACCACAACACCTGGGTATATTTTTTTGTTTTAGTTGTCATTGTTGATTAGCTGGCCCAGGCTGGGTTTGAACCTGGTGTATGTGGCTGGCGCCATAACCACTGTGCTACTGGTGCAGAGCCATTTGCAGCAAATAGTTGAAGTAGGGCCAATTAACAATATGGTCTAGGTCAGACATTCCAGCTTAATTTTTTCCATAGCACTTAGCCATCTCCAATGTCATGCTTCACATTTGTCTGGGTTTGATGTTGCTGTTGTTGTTTGTGTATCTCTCCAACTAGAAGGGGGGCCTGTGTCTACTTGGTTTCTGCTATTCCCTGATCCTCTGTTTGCCATAGAATAGCACTTTAAACAAATGCTTGTTAAAGAACAAAGTAATTGATCTAGGACCAGCTTCACATTTAACAAGTTTCTTTCTGATGAAAATGTAGGGGAGAGATTGTGGTACTGGAGCCCCCAGACCAGTTCTGGAAGCTCTGTCCCCAGGCAGATTTTTTCACTTCTCTGTGGGGAAGTTTCTTTCCCTGAAGAGGGAATGTTAAAATGCGCTAAGAGACAAAAAAAAAAAAAGTTGATCGGATTAAAAGAATTGACAGCCCTGGAAATGGGAGAGCAGTAAGCACAAGTGACACACACCTCTGTGTCCAAAGCACCATGAGCATTAACTCTTGTCCTGTGACAGCCTCGGCAGGCAGCTGGCCTGTTTCTCCACTTTAGAAATGAGGGGATCTAAGACTCAAGGGCCCCAGGCAAGATAGCCTAGCTAAGCAGGAGAGGCAGGTGGCTTTGCTCCAAACCGTACGTGTTTATTCTTGCAGACCAACGATGCCACCATTACCCTGTAGATTAAGGTTCTTCTGTCTTGACTCCTTTTCTGGCAAACTCAAGTTGCCAAGATTCATATTACAGGACGCTGTAGTCATATTTATGAACTTCTCCTTAGCATATTCTCCTTAAATCTCTTCTCTTTTATTGCCCAGGGGCTCACACTATACATGCTGGAAAGAAAAGAAACGCAATAGCTTTGTGGTTTCTCACACTTTATGTCCTGCCAATTTAACATACGCGAGTTTCTCTAATTTGAACTGTTTCTGTCCTAGTTTAAGCCCCTAAAATCCCTCCCCTGAACCTTTGCTGCTCCCTGATAATTAGACTTATAGCCTCATGTTATACGTCCCATCCGTCACCTGCATTGTGTCAGAATGATTTGCCTATAGATGAGATTTCATCACCTCGCTCCGTCTCTCTCTGTCATTTACCGGAAGGTCCAACGTTCCTCTCAGGACAGACACACACTCTGACCCTGACCCCCTTTTCTTCTTTATCATCTTCAACTTTCCTCATTCCCTGCCTGGAAGTGTCTCACTGCTCACCTGGTAGGTGAATTCACTTTTTACTGTGTTTACTTACGGTCTCTCTTTTTCCAGAAACATGACCCCAGATATTCTGCTCATAATCCCTTTTCGTCCTCCAGGATGCAACTCAGATGTCACCTCATCCAGGAAGTCCTCCCTAAACCCACAGCTGAACAGGGCACCTCTCTTCCCTGCTTTTAATGTCCTCTGTTTGGATATTTTACCCATGAGAAGGTGAGCCCCTGGGTGGCAGAGGGTCACCTTGCCATAGTAGCCTATAAAATGAGAATGATAATAGGATTTATTAGCCTATAAAATGAGAGTAATAATAGGATCTTACCTCAGAATTGTTATAGGGTTTAGCTGTTAATGTCACGCACTTGGAATGGTGCACAGATTTGGAATACCTGCAGGAAACTCTCAGTGGACGTCCTGTATCATCTCCGTATCTTTGGAAACCTACAGTACATTTGGCACATCTGTAATGTGCCATACGTGCTAAGTCTGAGACACAGAGCGGTCTATACTGTCTACATTGTCTAAAAAAACAAGCAATGAATTCCTACCATCTTCATGATGTGTCCTTAAAGCCAGGAGAGAAACTGACATTAAAAATTTTCTATATGAATAATAGGGAATGAAGATTTCTTGGAGAAAGAGCTCATTCTGAGTCAGGGGCCATGCACATGGGAGACAAGCCTGGGGTATCGCAGTGCTAGGAAGTGAGGAACTATTAACACAGGTGCAGAAAAACACACGTACACGGGGACAGGGGTGTCAAAGGGACACAAAGGTCAACTCAAAGAGCTTCCAATGGCAAATATTGCTACAATTTGAGAACAAAATAGTATTAGATTATAAGATAAAATATAAAATAGGAATAAATATCCCTGAGTCAATACTGATAAAAATAATTGATCAAATATATAACAAAATGAGGGAAACTAGAAAAATTTCCTAAGCAGAAGAATTTCAAATAATTTTTGTAAATGTTTTGCCCTCAAAAGAGGTAGAGCAAAACTCTCTACTCCTTAAGGGTGAGCTGAACAGGGTGAATTCTTTCCAAAGTATACAACAGGAGAAGAGGTTGGACCCGGTTACGGTAGCAAATACCACCTGTACCAGGTGACCGAAGTCATGAAAAGCATTCTTCTTCTTTTTTTTTTTTTTCTTTGCAGTTTTTGGCCGGGGCTGGGTTTGAACCCGCCCTCCGGTATATGGGGCCGGCGCCCTACTCACTGAGCCACAGGCACTGCCCCCATTCTTTACTTTTGTGGACTTCCTCCCCAAAACCTATAACCACAACCTAATCAGGACAGAAGTTATCAGACAAATCACAGGTGAGGAATATTCCACAAATTACTCAACCAGAACTCCTCTCAATTATAAGAATATCAAAAACAAGGAAGAGCTATGACTCTGTTTCAGCCAAGCAGAGCTTAAGGAGGCCCGAGGATTAAATGTAACGTTCTCTGGATAGGATCCTGAGACAGGTAAAAACTAAGGAAAAGTAAGTGAAGTGTGGGTCAAGGTTTTCACTTTAAAATGAAAACACATTAAATAACTTCTTCTGCTCTAAGAAATAAACTTTTAGAACAGTATTTTAGTTTCTACTCTGTCTTTGCCGAAGAGAAGCCTTTTGTAACATTTTTGGCTTGGTAACTTTTGCTTAGGAGAAGCCTTTTTTTTTTTTTTTTTCTGAGACAGAGTCTTACTATGTTGCTCTTGGTAGTGTCCTGGCATCATAGCTCACAGCAACCTCCAACTCTTGAGCTCAAAATATTCTCTTGCCTCAGCCTCCCAAGTAGCTGGGACTACAGGTGCCTACCACAATGCCCAGCTGTTGTTTTATTGTAGTTGTCATTGTCGTTTAGTAGGCCTAGGCCGGATTCGAACCCATCAGCCCTGGTGTATGTGGCTGATGCCCTAACCACTGACTAGGGGCGCTGAGCTGGAGAAGCCCTCCTTGAAGTACCGGAGTCCTCTTGAGCCCAGCAGGGCTGTTGAAACAGTTTGATTTAGCATCGTGTTGTTAAGAAATAAAAGAAGAAAACAGGAAGAAAGGGGAATAAATTTTTACATCAATTTCTAGCTTTATTTATACCCTCCCTTGAAGGTATAAATACTTTCTCAAAGTATTTAAAAATGAAACTTGGAAAAGAAATCACTTTTCTCATCAGTTTTGCTTATTCTCCTGTGGTAGATTCACACTTTTATCATGAGGGCAGGTTGGTTTTTTATTCCCATATCTTCTGGACTTCTGGCAGGATTTTTAGCACATGGGGTGAAGTGAAGGAAACTAGACTCTATTCACATATGTAGCCTAAGATTGTGTTTACAGCGTATATTCATTGAATCCGTGTATGAGTCTGTGTGGAAGAAAAAAGGCCTCTGAATTACGGCACTGGGTCCCATCAACCGTCCCTGTGGCCGTGCATTTGACCACAAAGCCTGGGACCTCCCTCCTCTGCCCCCTCAGCACCCTCGACCTCCCAGAGTGGCAGCCACTTGAACCACCTGCTCAGCTGGCGCTTTTCAAACCCGCAGGCTCCACACCTTTCCGCACTTCTCATCCCTGTTCTCCCAACTTCTGTAAATTGCTCGGTCGTCTCTGTGGCGATCCAGGTGGGAAACCTCAGCTTCATCTTGGACTCATCCCTTTGAAATGCCCCATTTCTCTATTCAGTTGCCAACTCCTGTAGATTCGAGCTGTTTTTTCTCAAACCCTCCTTCCCTCTCCTCTCCGTTCCCACTGCTTCTACCTTATTGAGGCCCTGGTTATTTCACACTAGGGCCTTTTCAACCATCTCCTAATTAGACTCCTCACCTCCAGTTTCTCTCATCTATAATCCATCTTCCTTCCTTCCACTGGTTTAATTTCCCTCAAGTGCAGCTCTAACCATGTAACCCCACTGCTAAAACACTTAAATGGCTCCCCACTGCCTCCAGGATACACGCCAACATCCTCACCTTAGCGTTAAGGCCCTTCACCATCTGGCCCTAAACAACCTTTCCAGACTCAGCTCCTATTACTACCCTACGTGAATTTCCTAGTAGAGCCAAATTGGGCCACTCTTTACCGCACAAATATGCCGTCTCTGATTGTGGGTCCCCACCCAAGAGGTTTCTTTGGCTTGGATGAAACAGATTCACTCCTGTTTGTCATTAGAGGTGATGTCCCACCTAATGCAAGGTTATTGCCAGCCACTCAGCCCTAACTCGGTGTTGTGCTGTTAATTTTGCCCTCTGTTTTCACCATTTCAGTGTATGTTCTAGGTCAGTGGTTCTCAACCTGTGGGTGGAGACCCTCAGGAACTGTATTAAAGGGCGGTGGCATTAGGAAGGTTGAGAACCACTGCTCCCTGTTTCTCCCTCAACTATGGCCGCCCTCCTCACATCTGGGAGGCAGTCTGGACAATTTCTGCCTGAACATTCCAGCCACAGTGCCTTGGGTCCAGTTCTACTCAAATGGTCCTGACTTTTCATCTCTTTCTGCCTCTCAACATGAACGCCCCATGAGGACAGAGACTTCTGTCTATGCTGATGGCGGTAACCCCCCCAGCACCTAGATTAGTGCCTGACGCAGAGCCGATGCTAAGAACATGCTTGTGGATTGAAGACATGAGTCTGTGCAGAGGGGATCTGAAAGTCCCCGTCTCCCTGACTCAGTCTTCACCCACCAGCAGGGAGCATTGCTCCGTCTTCTCCATCTGAGCACCCTGGACTTTACCCCAGGGCTTGTTAATTATTTTTTATAAAGGGGCCAAATCAATATTTTAGGCTTTGTGGGAGCGGGATGCACAAACTCGGTCGCAACTACTCTAGTCTGCTCTTGAGGCCCCAAAGCAGCCAGAGGCCATATGTAGACTGACGGGTCTGGCTGACGGGTATGGCTCCAACTCAACTTCATTTACAAAAAATAGACAGGTAGTGGGCAAGATCTGGCCCACAGACGCCGGCTTCCTCATTCGTATGTGGAGTTTTTCTCCTTGGCTGCACTGCCAGATTATAAATTCCTTGAGACAGCGATAGAATCTTATTAGATATAAATGTGGGTATGAATATTGATATCTGTGTATGTGATTCACACATGCATGTACATATATAAAAGGTGTTTACAGTGTGTGCACATGTGTAAAACACCCTCACAGACACATGCACTGAGTGGTCGTGGACACGTTATTTAGATGCTTCGATCTTCAGCTTTCTCCTCGCTGAAACCTCACTACAAGATACTGCAGACAAAATGCCTGGCCCGGTGCCTGGCCTATGCCACGTGCTCAGTAAGACTCCTTCCCTCTCTCTATTTCCTTAAAAAAGCACTGCCACCCCCTACACAATTACGCAGCAAACATTTACCGTGGACCTACGGATACTAAAGGACCGTGCTCGGAATGCAGCGAGGTTCTGAGATGAACAGAGAAGGTGGACATGGTGGAAGAGAAGTCGCTCTGGGTCAGGGGCGGAGACACGCCTTTTAGTTCCCACTGCACTGCCTGCCCCTGGTCTGTTCACTTCCTCACTCTTGGAGACAACCGCTCACCCGTCTGCGTTCTCCTCACACCTCCCCTACACCTGCGTGTACCCTCGCCCGTTAGCCGATGACCTCACCTCATACGTCACAGAAAACAGAAGTCACCACATTTGGTCACCTTCTCCCACAGATGTCACAGAGCCATTCTCAGCTGCCCATCCCTGTCCTTGCTGTCCATCCTCCTGGTCCCATGGACGCAGTGTCCCTATACCTGTCAGAGCAAACCTGACCCACCACCCACCCTCAGAGGCCCGTCCATTTGTCCTTGCCGCAGACTTCACTCTACACATAATCTCTCTTTGCCACGGACTTCACTCTTTACACATAATCTCTCTCTTTTGCATCATGCATCACCCACCAGCCTTCTCATACCTCCCACTCAACAGCACAAACAACAACCCAGAGACGAAAGCCTCCCCCGACTCCCACATCAACTCCCGTCTACTGCTCCATAACTCTGCAAATTTGACAACCACATTCCTCCAGCAGCTCCTCACTGCTTTCATAGTCTCACTTCCATTATTCTTTCTGTTTGTCGGAAAATAAAAGTAAAACAGAACAGAAATGCAAAGAGACAAACATTCACCTTCCCATCTTCGTAATTCACAAATGATAAGATTTTGTCTTTTTAGCTTCTGGAATTTTTAAAACAAGTCAAAACCAATAGACACAACTGCAGCTCCCTTCCCCTTCCGCATCCTTGCCCCAGCCCACGTTGGCTTCCATCCACGCCACTCCCAAGAGCACCTGGGCCTTCTGGACTGCCAAATCCAGCGGACACCTCTCAGCCCCCGTTTTACCGCTCAGTAGGCGTCCAGAGCTGACCACTGCCTCCTTCTTGAATTGCTTTCTCTCTTGCCTTACACCTCATTCTTCCCGCTTCACCCTTACCTCACTGGCCTCTCCTCTGTCTCCTTGCCTGGCTCCTCCTCCTCTTCTGAACCCTGGGACTCCAGGCTCTTGTGTCCAGTCTATCCACCTGTTCCCCTGAGTGAGCTCCCCAGGGCTTTAAGTACCATTTAAATCTAATGATGCCCACGTTTAGGTTTCCAGCATAGACCACGAACTCTAGATACTACCTGGTTTTCTAACTGGGGTCTGGAATTTAATAGGTCTGCAAGGAACCTCTTGATACCCACCCAGACCAGTTCCTCTCCCTCTCTTCCTTATCTCAGTTAATGGTTCCATTTTCTTTTTTTTTTTTTTTTTTTTTTTTTTTGAGACAGAGCCTCAAGCTGTCCCCCTGGGTAGAGTGCCGTGGCATTACAGCTCACAGCAACCTCCAACTCCTGGGCTCTAGCGAGTCTCCTGCCTCCGCCTCCCAAGTAGCTG
>CAUYTI010034081.1:0-15203 GCA_963575145.1 Galago senegalensis
CCAAAGCAAATAGACAACCTACACAATGGGAAAGGATATTTGCATATTTTGAATCAGACAAAAGCTTGATAACTAGGATCTATAGAGAACTCAAATTAATCCACATGAAAAAAGCCAACAATCCCATATATCAATGGGCAAAAGACATGAATAGAACCTTCTCTAAAGAAGATAGATAAATGGCTAACAAAGATATGAAAAAATGCTCATCATTCCTAATTATTAGAGAAATTTGAATCAAAACCACCCTGAGATACCATCTAACCCCAGTGAGAATGGCCCACATCACAGAATCTCAAAACTGCAGATACTGGAATGGATGTGGAGAGAAAGGAACACTTTTACACTGCTGGTGGAACTGCAAACTAATATAACCTTTTTGGAAGGAAGTATGGAGAATCCTCAAAGAACTCAAGCTAGACCTCCCATTTGATCCTGAAATCCCATTAGTGGGCGTCTACCCAGAAGGGAAAAAATCCTTTTATCATAAGGACACTTGCACTAGGCTGTTTATTGCAGCTCAATTTACAATCGCCAAAATGTGGAAACAGCCTATATGCCCACCAACCCAGGAATGGATTAATAAGCTGTGGTGTATGTACACTATGGAGTATTATTCAGTCATTAAAAAAATGGAGACTTGGGGCTTGGTGCCTGTGGCCCAAGTGGCTAAGGCGCCAGCCACATACACCTAAGCTGGCAGGTTTGAATCCAGCCTGGGCCCGCCAAACAACAATGATAGCTGCAACCAAAAAAATAGCCAGGCGTTGTGGTGGGTGCCTGTAGTCCCAGCTACTTGGGAGGCGGAGGCAGGAGACTTGCTTGAGACCAGGAGTTGTAGGTTGCTGTGAGCTGTGATGCCATAGCACCTCACCCAGGGTGATAGCCTGAGGCTGTCTCAAAAAAAAAAAAAATAAAAAATGGAGACTTGGGCGGCGCCTGTGGCTCAGTAAGTAGGGTGGCCAGCCCCATATACCAAGGGTGGTGGGTTCACACCTGGCCCCAGCCAAACTGCAACAAAAAAATAGCCTAGCATTGTGGCAAGCGCCTGTAGTCCCAGCTATTTGGGAGACTGAGGCAAGAGAATCACCTAAGCACAGGAGTTGGAGGTTGCTGTGAGCTGTGATGTAACAGCACTCTACCGAGGGTGATAAAGTAAAACTCTGTCTCAAAAAAAAAAAAAAAAAGGAGACTTTACAGCCTTTGTATTAACCTGGATAGAAGTGGAATACATTCTTCTTAGTAAAGCATCACAAGAATGGAGAAGCATGAATCCTATGTACTCAATTTTGATATGAGGACAATTAATGACAATGACATGGTGGGGGTGGGGGAAGGTGAGAGCAGAGAGAGAAAGAAGGAGGGAGAGGTGGGGGAAAGGAAGAGCAGAGAGAGGTAAGGAGGGAGGGGGTGGTGTCTTGATGTGTGACACACCTTTTTGGGGCAAGACACAATTGTAAGAGGGACTTTACCTAACAAATGCAATCAGTGTAACCTGGTTTCTTGTACCCTCAATAAATCCCCAACAATAAAAATAAAAATAATTGCAGAGTCTCATTTTGTCACCCTAGGTAGAGTACCATGCCATCATAGCTCACAGTAACCACTAACTCAAGTGATGCTCTTGCCTCAGCCTCCCAAGTAGCTGGGACTATAGGTACCTACCACAACACTGGGCTATTTTTCTGTTGCAGTTGTCATTGTTACTTAGCTGGTTCAGGCTGGATTCGAACCTGCCAGCCTCCGTGTATGTGGCAGACACTGTAACCACTGTGGTATGGGCACTGAGCTCACCCAGTTATTTTTTAGAGACACAGTCTTGCTCTTGCTTAGGCTGGTCTTGAACTTGTGAGCTCAGGCAATCCACCCACCTCAGCCTCCCAGAGGGCTAGAATTAAGACTTGAGCCACTGTGCCCAACATTAAAAATATATATTTTCAATTGCTAGTTGAGACTCCAGAAAACACGTAACTGTGTTTCACTTTTCCCACTCCTCCCCCATTTTTTGACACGGGTCCCTGTTCTATTGCCCAGGCTGTAGTGCAGTAGCATGATGGCAGTTCACTGTAAGCTTGAACTCCTGAACTCCCAAAGGTGTGAGATTACAGGCATGAGGCACTTCTGTTCTCTTAAAAAAATATGGATTGGTGGCCTGGCATGGCAGCTCACACCTGTTGTCCCAGCGATATGGGAGGTCAAGGCAGGTGGATGGCCTGAGCTCAGTTGAATTCAAGACCAGCAGAAGATCAGCATGAGCCGGAGTGAGCCAGAGTGAGACCCTGTCTCTAAAAAAAAAAAAGCCAGGTGCTGTGGCGGGTGCCTGTAATTTCAGCTACTTGGGAGGCAGAGGGCAAGAGCATTGCTAAAGAAAGAAAGAAAAAAAAAACCCAAACAACTTTAAACTAAGATAAGTGAAAACTACCTGAAATTGAAAGCCAAAAAAAAAAAGTGTATATAAAAAAAAGTGTATATAAAAAAAAGTGTATATATATATACACACTAGCCTGGTGCTCATAGTATAGTGGTTACTAGCCACATACACTGAGACTGGTGGGTTCAAACCCAGGTCGGGCCAGCTAAACAACAATGACAACTGCATCAGAAAATAGCCAGGTGTTGTGGTGGGTGCCTGTAGTTCCAGCTACTTGGGAGTCTGAGGCAAGAGAATCTCTTGAGCCCAAGAGTTTTAGGTTGCTGTGAGCTGTGAGGACGGAGCACTCTATAGAGGGTAACATAGTGAGACTCCATCTCAAAAAAAAAAAAAGAATTTTGTTTCCTGGCTGGGCTCTGTTGCTCTGAGCTGTGCTGCCCTGCGGCGCTCTACCCCGGGTGAAATCTTTAGGCTCTGTCTCAAAAAAAAAAAAAAAAAAAAAAAAAAAAGATAAAAGAAAAATTAGCCAAGAGTGATGGCAAGAGTCTGTAGTCCCAGCTTTTCTGGAGGCTGAGGCGTGGGATAACTTGAGGGAGTTTGAAGTTGCAAAGAGCTATAACCATACCCTATCACAGCATTCTAGTGTGGGCAAGAGAGTGAGACCTTGTCTCAAAAACAAACAAGGAGGGGCTTGGCACCTGTGGCTCAAGCGGCTAAGGTGCCAGCCACATACACCTAAGACGGTGGGTTCAAATCCAGCCTGGCTCACCAAACAACAATGATGGCTGCAACCAAAAAATAGCCAGGTGTTGTGGCGGGCACCTGTGGTCCCAGCTACTTGGGAGGCTGAGGCAGGAGACTCGCTTGTGCCTAGGAGTTGAAGGTTGCTGTGAGCTGTGATGCCACAGCACTCTACCCAGGGGGATAGCTTGAGGCTTTGTCTCAAAAAAAAAAAGAAAGAAAGAAAGAAAGAAATTGAATTAGAAATCAAAAAACTATCCATAAAAAAAAAGCCAAACCCAGACAGCTTCATTGGTGAATTCTATCAAACATCTGAAGAAGTATTAAGGCCAATTCTTCACAACCTCTTCCAAAGAATAGAAGAGGCCTCACTTAGTTGGTATTACTCTGATACCAAAACTAAAAGAAGCATCATAAGAAAACTATAGATCAATATCTCTTATAGGTGCAATAGCTGTACACATGAGAATTTAAGCATTTAAGATTTTTTTTTTTTTTAGACGAGGTCTCGCCATAACCCAGGCTGGAGTGTGGTGGTATGATCATAGCTCACTGTAACCTCCAATTCCTGAACTCCAAGTGATCCTTCTGCCTCAGCCTTCTGAGTAGTTAGGACTACAGGTGTGTGTGTGTGTGTGTGTGTGTGTGTGTGTGTGTGTGTGAGAGAGAGAGAGAGTGTGTGTGTAGAGATAGAGTCTTGCTATATTGCTCAGGCTGGTCTTGGATTCCTGGCCTCAAGTGATCCTCCTGCCTTGGCCTGAGCTACCTGCACAATTAAATATCATAATAGAAAGATACATCTAAAGATGTCTCTGGCTTCCAAAATATTCCTGTTATCAAAAGGAATGAAAGGCTCCGCACCTGTGGCTCAAGTGGCTAAGGCACCAGCCACATACACCTAAGGTGGTGGGTTCAAATCCAGCCCAGGCCCACCAAAACAACAATGACAGCGGCAGCCAAAAAACAGCCAGGCATTGTGGTGGGTGCCTGTATTCCCAGCTACTTGGGAGGCTAAGGCAGGAGACTCGCTTGATCCCAGGAGTTGGAGGTTGCTGTGAGCTGTGATGCCACAGTATTCTACCCAGGGGGACAGCTTGAGGCTTGGCCTAAAAAAAAAAAAAAAGGAATGAAAATAAATTTACATCAAAATAAATTTAAGGAGAGAAGTACAGTAGAACCATTTGGGAAAAATATACAAAGGTAATTCGTAAGAATTTTTCATTCTGTAAAGCAAGATTAATAATACTTCTCGGTTGGCCAGTCATGGTGCCTCATGCCTCTAATCTCAGCTCCTCGGGGGACTGAGGCAGGAGGGTCACTTGAACCCAGGAATTCAAGGTTTCTGCGAGCTATGATTGTGCCACTGCACTCCGGCCTAGGTGACAGAGTGAGATCCTGAAAAATAATAATACTTCTTTGCCCTGCCTTCCCAAACTTTTCACAGTTATTTTGAGGATCAGTTAAGATAAAAGACATGGGAGTATTTTAAAGCTCCCTGGTAGGAAAATCACCACTGGGGCTCTTCACAGCTTCCAGAACACGACTTTCCTCTTGAGCTCCATTCTCTTCCCGGTGTTAAGTTATCTCCTGCCTCATGGTCTGCTCTCTTTCTTCATGCCGTAGCTCAAATCACACCTTCTCAAAAAGACCCTTCTTGATACATAACAGAAATGAAATCTTGTTGGGTACAATGGCTGTAATCCTAGAGTTCTGGGAGGCTGAGGCGGGAGGATTACTTGAGCTTAAGAGTTTGAAATCAGCCTGAGCAAGAGCAGGGCCCCATCTCTGCCAAAAATAGAAAAACTAGCTGGACATGGCAGTGCTCACCTACAGTCCCAGTGACTCAGGAGGCTGAGGCAAGAGGCTCTCTTGAGCCCAAGAGTTTGAGATTGCTGTGAGCTACGACACCATAGTACTCTACCCAGGGAGACCAAGTGAGACTCTGTCTCAAAAAAAAAAAAAAAAGAAAGAAAGAAAAGAAAAAATGAGAGCGAGAGAAAGAGAAAGAAATTAAATCTCTGAAATTATTTCACTTATTTACCTGTGAGGCAAGCAAGTTAGAAGAGCAGGAACCATGTCTTGTCATCCCCAGGATCCTCAGAGCTCAAAAAGGTTCTTGCCACACTGAATGATGCTGAGTGATAAACACATCTGCAAAATACATAGCCAGGCCCATTATACAGATGAGGAAGCTGAGGCTCAGGGAGTAGAAATAACTTGCCCAAGTTTCTGTGGCAGATAGGGTGATCATATAACTTACTGTACAAATGGGGATGCTTTTGCCTTGGACAAATCCGGAACAAGACTGGACATGTGACACAGATATAAACTGGGATACTTGGTTATACTTCAGGAGGATTAAACTCTGGTAAGTCTAAGCCATGTTATTTCCACAACATCCCAAGTTCTGTGAAAAGTCAAGGTCAGTAAATTACTTTCCCCACATGTGCTTGATCCAGAGGGAACTCTATCCTGCATAGCTCAGGAGCATCTGAACGTCACGACTCTTTACTGATTTTACCGTTGCCCAGAAGTCCCAAGGAGATTCTCCATAGCAGGAGCCAAGGTTTCCTCCATCAAAGTTGGTACAACAATAGAATGAACAAAATTAAACCTGGATCTCCTTTGTGAGGAGAAAGGGAAGGGGGAAATTCCTACTTGAAGATAAGCTCCTGAGATCACTTTGCTAAGCAGAAGTGGATTTATCTCGACATAGAGCCCAGCAATGTACCTGCCCTTTAACCTAGTCTGCTCGTTCTTAGAAACTCACCCTAAAAATGAGAAAAAGCTAACCAGACAGAACATGCATTCGGGTGGAATGAGGTAGGTCCTGATTTTGGAGGCTGGAGTCAGGCAGATCTATGCAGGAAGGCCTGCTCAGTCACCAATGGTCCCAATCCAGCCTTGTGCATGTGGGAACTGCAAGCATCAAAGGTCCAGCTTCCATCCTTTGATTCTGGATGGGCCTTGTGACTGACTTGTTTTGACCAAGGAAAATACAGTTGAAAAGATACTGTGCCAATTCTGGGGCTAATTCTTTTTTTTTTTTTTTAATTTTTGAGACAGTGTTACTATGTTGCCCTTGGTAGAGTGCTGTGATGGCACAGCTCACAGCAACCTCAAACACTTGGGCTTAGGTGGTGCCTGTTGTTCAGTGGGTAGGGTGCTGACCCCATATACCGAGGATGGCGGGTTCAAACCCACCCTAGCCGAACTGCAACAAAACAATAGCCAGTCATTGTGGTGGGCACCTATAGTCCCAGTACTCAAGAGGATGGCCTAAGCCCAGGAGTTGAAGGTTTCTGTGAGCTGTGTGACACCATGGCACTCTACTGAGGACAATAAAGTGAGACTCAGTCTCTACAAAAAACAAACAAAAAAAAAAACAACTCTTGGGCTTAGGAGATTCTCTTGCCTCAGCCTCCCAAGTAGCTGGGACTACAGGTGCCGCCCACAATGCCTGGCTATTTTTGTTGTTGATGTTGCGGTTGTCAGTGTTGTTTTAGCTGGCCGAGGCTGGGTTCAAACACTCCAGCCTCGGTGTATGTGGCCGGCGCCCTACCCACTGAGCTACGGCACCGCCCTCTGGGGCTAATTCTTAAGATACCTCACAACTTCTGCTTATGCTAGGAAGCCAGCCACCAGGGAAAGAAATCCAGCTTATCTGCTGGACAGACCACATGGAAAGAAAGAAAGAGGTGGTGGAAGGTGAGAGACCACAACCTAAAAGAAACCCAGCCAGCCAGCAGCCAGTTCAGCCTCCTTGGCTGAGACTCCAGACCTCTGAATGAAGCCATCTTGGATCTTCCAGCACCAGTGAAGCTACTCCAGGCAGTACCACATGGAGCAGAGATGGACCAACCCCATCAAGCCCACCTAAATGACAGAATCAAGAAAAAGTAAATGATAATTGTTGCTTTAAGCCACTACATTTTGAGACAGTTTGTTACATAGCAGTAGATAACTGAAACACCAGCTGTATAAATTTAGGGAGGTTATTAAAATAACCTGAGTCTCAGTTTTCTCATCTGTAAAATGGGACAATTTTAGTACTTACATGGAATTGTGATGATGTTCAAAGGCTACTACATGGTAAACATTTGGTGACCTTGTGGAATACATAAGCTGGGATAATATGATATAATTTCCTGCAGGAGTACATTTTTTTTTTTTTTGAGACAGTCTCAAGCTATCACCCTGGATAGAGTGCTATGGCATCATAGCCCACAGCAACCTCCAACTGGGGCTCAAGGGATCCTCTTGCCTCAGTTTTTCTATTTTTAGTAAAGATAGGGGTCTTGCTTTTTGCTCAGGCTAATCTTGAACTTGTGAGCTCAAGCAATCTACCCACTTTGACCTCCCAGAGTGCTAGGATTACAGGCATGAGGCACCACACCCAGCCTCAGTTTCTATGTTATTGAATGAATTCTACTGGGTATAATTACATGAAACCATGACAAATCACAAGTGTAAATTTCATGTATCATCTTAATTTGTTAAATACTTTGAAGTCAAATCAAATCATAATCAATTTTTCAAAAGACTAAAGATAAGACATAAAGATTACAACAATGTAAACATATCTCTGGATAAATGTTAGAAAGCAAAGAGGAATAGGGAAAATTTTCAGGGCTGGGCACCTGTAGTTTAATGGTTAGAGTGTCACCCCTGTGTACCAGGGTTGGTGGGTTCAAACCCGGCCTGGGCCTGCTAAATAAAAAAAAGAAAGAAAATAAAATTGTTAGTTCATTGACTGGTGGGCTTTATATAAAAATTTACTTTTGAGATTTCCTTAGTGTTGTTAGATTCTTTTATTTTTATTTTGTTGAGTCTCACTCTGTCACCCTGGGTAGAGTACTGTGGCATCTTAGCTAGGGTGACCAGTAGTCCCGCTTTTCAACACTTTGTCCCATGTCCTGCTGTGTTTTTAAAAAGTCCTGATTTTTGGAAAGAATGCACGAACGGGTGGGAGAACAAGAAGGGAATATACGGTTTTCAGCTGCCATGGGGCTGTTTCGCCAGAATATGAGTTTTATATTATTTTTGTTAATTTTATAATGTTAAACTGTAATAATAACAAATAATTGCTGAGAAGTGATTATCGAGTTCTGTTTATCAAAGTTTGCATTGTTGTCAGGCCCTGCCCTGCCCCATCCCCTGCCCCACCGCCTCCCGCCCCATGTTGTCCCACCTTACAGATGTTAAAATCTGGTCACCCTAATCTTAGTTCACAGCAAACTCAAACTCTTGGGCTTCAGCAATCCTCTTGCCTCAGCCTCCCAAGTAGCTGGGACAACAGGCACCTACCACTAAGCCCGACTAGTTTTTTCATTTGTAATAGAGATAGGGTTTCACTCCTTCTCAGGCTGCCCTCAAACTTCTAAGCTCAAGCAATCCACCTGCCTCAGCCTCCTAGAGTGCTAGGATTACAGGCGTGAGGCACTGTGAGGCAGCTTATTGTCAGATTTTTTTTTCACTACATCACCCTCAGTAGAGTGCAATGGCATCACAGCTCACAGCAACCTCAAACTCCTGAGCTCAAGTAATTCTCTTGCCTCAGCCATATAGTAGCCGGGACTTCAGGCGCCTGCCACAATGCCTGGCCTGCTTGCTTGCTTGCTTGCTTGCTTGCTTGCTTTCTTTCTTTCTTTCTTTCTTTCTCTCTTTCTTTCTTTCTCTCTTTCTTTCTCTCTCTCTTTCTTTCTCTCTCTCTTTCTTTCTCTCTTTCTCTTTCTCTCTTTCTCTCTCCTTCTTTTTCCTTCTATCCTTCTTTCCTTCTTTCCTTCTTTCCTTCTTACTTTATTTCTTTCTTTCTTTTTTTTAGATGTTATTGTTTGGCAGGCCCGGGCAGGATTCACACCTTATTTTAATAACCAGCTCCAGTGTACATGGCTGGCGCCCTAGCCGCTTGAGCTACAGGTGCCGACCCTGTGGTCAGATTCTTAATAACAAATTACTTTTTATTTTTTTTATTTTTTGAGACGGAGCCTCAAGCTATCCCCCTGGGTAGAGTGCCGTGGCATCATGCTCACAGCAACCTCCAACTCCTGGGCTCAAGCAAGTCTCCTGCCTCCGCCTCCCAAGTAGCTGGGACGAGAGGCGCCCACCACAGCGCCTGGCCATTTTTTGGTTGCAGCCATCATTGTTGCTTAGTGGGCCCAGGCTGGGGATTTGAACCTGCCACCTTAGGTGTATGTGGCTGGCGCCTTAGCCGTTTGAGCCACAGGTGCCGAGCCAATAACAAATTATTTTAATGCAGTTCCCAAATGGGAATAAACTTTTGAAAAAAGTATAGAAAGCTGTCATAAAAACAGTGCATGTGAATTTAGATTTTAGTGAAAATGTTTTCTACTAAAATATCTTCTAATTTGAGCTTCATAAAAAATAATTTTAATGCAATTATTAAATAGAAAAAGTGGTCATTGTGTAATTTATCCAGTGCTATTATGGGCCCAGCAGGGAGCTAAGTGTTTGATTTGCATTCCCTTATTCATTCAATAAATAGCAAAATCTAGAGCTCAAAGGAAGAATTCCATGAATTTGTTCTCTGATGACTCCCAGTAACTCTATGATGTCAGTACTGTTATTATCTTCACTTCACAGATGCGGAAACTGAGACTCAGAAAGGTTAAGCTACTTGCCAAATCATTCAGCTTGAGAGTGGCAAAGCTGAGGTTTGAACTCAGGTCTCTTGAGTCTCTCCATCACCCTCAATATTCTGCCTAGAGTAGTTTACACTATTTGTGGAACTAAACAAGTAAACAAGTTAGTGCCCAACAGTACAGTGTCAGGAGACCTGGATTTGGATTCTGACATTATCCTAGGCTAAATGAGGAATTTGGATAGATACTTGGAAAATCCGGGAAAATAACCCATACCATAATCTCTCGGACCTTAATTTTAACTGATTATAGTTAGTACTTGAATCTTAATGGTGAACCAAAAATATGCTGATGATACGTATAGATACTATTCAAAGTAGCATTTGGACTTAAAGTCCCAAAATTGAATTCAAAGACTAGTTCTATTTTTGAGTGACTTTGGGCCAGTTTTCTAGCTCTCTGACACTCAAAGACAGTAGCAATCCTAACCCCTCTTGCTGATCATGTGGACCCAGTGAACACTTAATTGAACACTTAATATATGAAGTAAACAAAATGAAAGACATTGTAATGAAGCATCCATGTAAATTACATAACACACAATCAGCATACATCTATTGGATTTATGTTTTCTAATCATGTAGCAATTTTTTGGTGTGTATATATATATATATATACATATATATATGGATATATTTTTGATATAAGTTTCCACGAAAACAAGGAAGTGACTTTTTGCTCTCCCTATGTAAGATCCTTGAGGCAAGGACAATGTCTATCTGGTTCATTGACATCCCCCTGGTCAGCACAGTGTCTAGTCCACAGTAGGTGCTCAATTAGTGTGTGATGAATGAATGACAACATGCCTGGATCTCTCCATACCATAGTCAGAGCCCGGATGTTCTCCTGAACACTCCCCACATCCCACCACCCACCATCACCCTTGGCTGGGTAGGTAGGTACCTTTCCTCATTTTCCACTATTAATGCACTAACAGCTTTAAAAATAAAATTTTCTCTAATAAGTGTCCATTTCCTCCCATGAGACTATGAACAAATCAAGGTCAGTGCTAGATCTTTGTCATCTTAGGTACATCTGCTCTCACAGTAAATGATACAGAGTAAGTGATCGATAAATATTTGTTAAACTGGATTCAACCAACAGACAGGGGTTGACAATTTCTAACAGCAGACAGTATTTATTTTAAAATTACATTTATTTTATATGAGTTGCAAATAAGCACATGGAAAGATGCTTTATATCATTAGTCATTGAGGAAATATACATTAAAATCATAATGTAATACAAACACACATTTCCTATGGTAAGTAAAAATTTTAAAGCTGACAATATCAAGTGTTTATAACATTGTGGAACAACTGGAACTGTCATATGTATTGGCATGAATGTCAAATAGTATAACCACTTTGGAAAATAGTCTGGCAGTTCCTAATAAAATTAAGTGTTTATCTTCCGTACAATCCAGAAATCCCATTCTAAATATTTGTGCAAGAGAAATAGAAAAAAAAGACCACACAAGGATATACGTGTGAATTTTCACGATAGCTTTGTTAACAATAGCCAAAACCTGGAAATTATCTAAATACTCTTCAACTGGTGAAGAACAAATTGTGGTATATTCATTCAGTGGCAATATTTGGTGATTAAAAAGGAAACACACTACTGAGACCCACAACAACACAGATGAATATCAAATATATTCAGTAAAATATGTCAAACTCAAAACATTACACCGTGTATGAGTTCATTCGAATGAAATTTTAGAAAAGGCGCGATTATAGTGGCAGAAAATAGAGACCAGACATGGGGAGAAAGAGTGACTACAAAGGAACTCAAGCAAACTTTCTGGCATGAGGGAAATGTTCTTAACCTTTGCAGTGGTAGTTACATGACTGTCTACATTTGTCAAACTCATTGAACTTTATATTTAAATGGGCGCAATTTATTATATGCAAACTATACTTTAATAAACCTGATTTTAAAAATACCTGCCTGTTCACTGTTTTGTTTTATTTTGAAAAATATGAATTGCTTGGGCAGCGCCTATGGCTCAGTGAGTAGGGCGCCGACTCCATATACCGAGGGTGGTGGGTTCAAACCCGGCCCTGTCTGAACTGCAACCAAAAAACAGCTGGGCATTGAAGCGGGCGCCTGTAGTTCCAGCTGAGTAGCTGGGAGACTGAGGCAAGAGACTCGCTTAAGCCCAGGAGTTGAAGGTTGCTGTGAGCTGTGTGACGCCACGACACTCTACCGAGGGCAATAAAGTGAGACTCTGTCTCTACCAAAAAAAAAAAAAAAAAAATATATATATATATATATATATATATATATATGAATTGGTTTTTGAGGTAGTGAGTAAACTGTCCCTGGAGAATTGCAAAGACACACAGAATGGATATGTGTCAAGCATGTTATGGAAAGATTTCAGAGTTGAGTACAGCCCAGAAGTAACAGCCTTTCAGAGTATTTAGGCTTAAGAAATTCAGGCTCTAAGTCAATATTATATGTAGTAAAAAGAAAAATGGTCCAGAGTCATGAGCCATTTGTTCATTCACTTATTCATCCATCATCTGCTGAACCCTTACCACGTACCTGACACTGCTCAACGATGTTGCATTTAAGCTACTTTGTTTTGGGTTTCTACGCAATCACACATAAAAGAATCCTAACAAGTATAAGCCCAGACTAGATATTAAATTGGGGGATATTGACTATAAGTACCAAAAGAGGAGATCAGGGAGGCCTGAGGAAGTCAGAGAGACCACCCACTTACCTCCATTGACATAGCTTTGGTCCAGACTGCCATCCCTTTACCTGGACAATTGCAGCAGCCTCCTCACTGGCCCATTCTAGATCCAGCAGCCAGGGGATTTAAGTGGCTACTTGAAATTCATATCTGAGCCCATTGTTCTCCTGCTTAAAAATTCTTCTGTGGTGTCTCATTGCTCCAGATTAAATTCCTCAACATGGCTCACAGGACCCTTTGGGACAGAGCCCTAGGTTGAAAGATCTGCTAGGGAAGTGTTATAGTGCGACTGTGAGCCAGAGTGGGGAGAAGAGGCAGGAAAGGATGGAACTGAGAGATGTTTAGAAAGCAAATCCACCTGAATTCTTGCCTCAGCTGTGCAACCCAGGCCTCAGCTTTCCAGATCATCCGACCGCAAGTCAGGTAGTCTCCAAAGGCCCTCTCAGCTCCAGTGTTCTAAGTTTTTGCTTTTTGGCTTGTTTCCTAGGCTGCCCCTTTGTCTCTGGCTCTCTGTGTGTTCCTATCACTCAGCAGACACCTTTAAGAAAATTGTTATTTGCAAATGTAAGTCACAGATTACAACTGGTTTAACCTGCAGGGGGCTTCACAGCCCATCCTACTGACATGATTTTCTTCCCAGAGAAGGCTGAGGGTCATGCTACTGACCTTAAGTACAAATGAAAACCTGGTGGGCGTCCTTTGGAATGGGAGACACGAGGGAACGCACTTACAGTCCCTGATATTCTCCTGGGTGTTGATTGTTTCTGGAATCTAGCAAAAGAGTGAATGGGAAATGAAATGGGCTAGTCTTTCAGATCATTCAGATGCTTTGGGTCCCAGGCACTCTGAACACTACTGGGGAGGTGTTTCCTCCCTAGTAGTCAAGTAGAAAGGTCACCAACTGGCCATAAATTAATGGGCCACTCAGTCTTCACTTGACCTTGACAGTGTTGCTTGACCTTTACTAACCAGCCAAACACAATAAGGGCAGCACAAGCTCATCCAGCATTTCTCATTATTTTCAGTTTCACAGGCAATAGATGTTGATTTTTAAAAGTATAAATCCTGAATAATCAAAAAGGAAAAAAATGTTTTTCAATCTCACCATCCACACATGAGCAAATGTTTTTCTATTTTAACCAAAGTAGGATTGCAATCGCACGTCCCCTTCTGTACTTGACTATTTTCTTTAACCGTATATTGTGCACATCTTTCCACGTCATTAAATTTTCTTCTACATTATGATACTCAGATGTAACTGTGGTATTCTGCAGGGGGAGCCAGTCTCCATTTCACCCTTCAAAAACACATATCCAATTCCAAAAGCACTGCTAGGTACTGTGTATTTTACTAAAGACTTTGTGGGCCATGGAAGAGAGAATTGTATTGTTCACCATCCAACAAGCAATCTCAGACACCCACTTGATAGCTCTTGATAATCTGACTTTTCTGCCCCCTCACCCAGCCTCTCAAAAACCACCCCTAGCTCCTCTAGTCTGCTTTTCTACCCCATGCAGCAAAACAGTAGGCAGGCGGATACTCCTTAGAAGTTAATTTCTCTTCTTTTATTCATTCCTTCAGTAAATACCGTGTGCCTATTACATGATGGGCATTGTCTGGGGGCTCTGAAGGAATCAGCATTCACCAAGTGGAAAAAATCTTGGCTGTCAATGGGGCCTAAATTCTTCATTGTTTAGAACCCCATTGAAAGAAGTCCCACAGTTTACTTAACAGGCTCCTGTTTTCAGATGTCTATGTAGATTCCCATTGACTACATGCCCACAAAAAACAACACTGAGGTGAACAACCTTGTAGCATTTCACAATTTTCAAAGATCTTCCTCTTAACAGATCTTGTTTAAAGGTCTTACTGAAAAGGAAGGTGAGGGCTAAGGAAAACCAAGTAATTTCCCTAAGGTTACATACTTGGTTACCTGGTGGCAAATAAAAAGCACATTTTCAGGAGGAAAATGTGAATCCACACTCCCTTGAGCCAGATGACTTTGGGTTCCCTCCCCTGTGAACAGTAGTAGTTGGCTTTTACAGAGCTCTGGCAACTCCCCCTACACCAGCCTATTCAATACTCTTCTATTACCATGTCTGTTCTGCAGTCCAGCACCTGAACAGCAGGGCCTGAAGCTGAGCAGGTCTGGTACCAAAGCGCATGCCCTGAAGTCCTCTTCTACCCTGCCTCACTGCTCTGTGTCCGATTCCAATCACAGCACACTTGTCTTACTGTCTTAGCAATTGCATAGGAATTCACTAACGCGTCTAACAAATACTTTTTCTAGGCCAACTATTTTTAGTTTAAATTATTTTTACCATAATTATTTATTTATTTTTGAGACAGAGTCTCCCTTTGTTGCCCAGGCTAAAGTGCAATGGCCTCAGCCTAGCTCACAGCAACCTCAAACTCCTGGGTTCAAATGATCCTCCTGCCTTCGCCTCCCGAGTACCTGGGACTACAGGTGCCTGCCACAACACCTGGCTAATTTTCTATTTTTTTAAAAGTATAATTTGCATTTCATTTTTTTCCAAAGGATAGTTTTTCTTTTTCTTTCTTTCTTTCTTTCTTTTTTTTTTTGAGACAGAGCCTCAAGCTGTCCCCCTGGGTAGAGTGCCCTGGCTTCACAGCTCACAGCAACCTCCAACTCCTGGGCTCAAGCGAGTCTCCTGCCTCCGCCTCCCAAGAAGCTGGGACCACAGGCGCCTGCCACAACGCC